>NQII01008793.1:15742-34984 GCA_002778355.1 Clitarchus hookeri
GGGGGGGGGGGGGGGGGTACACGATATTAGGCAGGTGTACCAGTTTTTTTGGCTCTTCAGTGTATATACTTTATATCCTTCCACTCGAAACTTGAAATAGTGAAACCAGCGTGAATGTCTCTAACTTACTAACTGTTAGTGTGTGCGAACTCCATTAGTTTAATCATTATTTTTCGCACAATTCCATTCAGTCCGACTACTCCAAGGGCGGACGTTATTGATACGCAACGCTTGAGCACTGGTTCCTCTTCAAGACGTCCTCTTATACGTCGGCTCAGTTCGTCACACCACGCACNGATACGCAACGCTTGAGCACTGGTTCCTCTTCAAGACGTCCTCTTATACGTCGGCTCAGTTCGTCACACCACGCACTTACTGCACAAGTGAATCTCATAGAAAGCTAATTATACGGTTTTAATTAAGACCCTTTATTTTTGGTTTGCCTTGAAACTTATTTGTAAGATTAGCATCCTGGCGTTGTAAAATGGCGGATGATTTTGAACACATTAGCATTGTCAATTGAATCCACTATGATTAAATAATTATGAGTATAATCTATCAATTTTAAACTTTTCAAAGCAGTTAATGTGCTAAGAATATGCATTTACTTTTTATTTCTATAGCACGGCGACGTTTTGCGTATGGTGAAACTCTAGCTCCACGTTTGTCACTAAAAATTTCTTTTGAAAAATACCGCATAAACTTACACAGAGAACACACACATACACACACAGGTGTATATATATACATGTGTGTGTGATATACACACTCTCATACAACCGTATGCGCACAAACAAATCTGAACGACAATGAATACCCAGTACGACGAACAGTGCAGGTTTTCTAATGACATTACGCCTCTGCTATCTCGTCAAAAGAAAAAAATGCTTCCATAAGGCTGTGGTGTCTTCGTTCTTTGTTGTACCGCAACCGAGTAGTCTAAATGTGATTGGCCCAGTCAAGTACCAAAATGCCTTCATACAAACGCACATTGTCAATAACCAAAGGAAAACTGCACGTGTAGACGTGAGGTACTCCAGTCTAACTTACATGCAATTATTTTCCACGAAAATCAGAAGACTTCATTCACAATATTGGAAACTTGCCGGCATTAAATACCTCACAAAGGTTCATGTAGGTTAATTAATTTTGGCGGAACTAAGAGCACAAAGATATTGATTTACCAGCAGCATACAACGCCATTACCCGCAAAGGGCTACGGCTATATTATAATTGTTTCCGAGCGTCTACAGCACCGACCATAATTTTACGCACTCAGCCACACGTAATAAATAAACGAGTGTATTTACGACATAACATCTACAACGCACCTGCATCTATAGTTCACCCATTAACTTCCAACTTTTCTGAAGCCCTGCTAAAGTTCAACATTAAGGCTATTTCTCCGCCTCACGAAAACAAAGCTTAGCTTAGTCTTGAAAATCATACTAAAGAAACAACGCGCCGCATTAGTGCGCACTCAGTGTAAAAAAATTTTAAATAAGAACTATTTCTTACTAGGCATTACCAACATACATTTTTTCTCACTGTTTTTATTCATATTAATTATAAAAGAATTGTTGTAATATTTAGATAAAGGGGGCCACGGTGACTGAGCGGTTAGACTGCTCGCCTTCCACCAAGGCTAAACGGGTTCAATCCCCGGCCAGTTTACTCCGGATTTTCGCAAGTGGGAATCCTGCCGGACGATGCCACTGGTCGGTGGGTGCTTCTCCATACTCACTCACTTCACCCTCATCGGCTCTCAAGACCTCGCGGTTAAGAGCCACCCAAATCTCTTCACTCACTCACTACAGATAAAATATAAGTAAAAGTTCAGTTTATTCAAAGGTAACATGTTAACAGAAGTATAAAACGCATGTGATACATTGCATATTTAGGAAACAAACAAACACGTCATACACTGAAGAGCCAAAAAAAACTGGTACACCTGCCTAATATCGTGTAGGACCCCCGAGTACACAGAAATGCCGCAAGACGACGTGGCATGGACTCGACTAATGTCTGAAGGTATGCAGGAGGCAATTCACACCATAAATCCTGCACGGCAGTCCACAAATCCAATCTTCGCCAATTTGAGAAAGGGTTGCACGTCTGTCACGTTTAATGTCTCTCGTCAGTCGTCGTTTGTCCCGTTCTTTCACGATCTTTTTCCGGCCGCAGCGATGTCGAAGATGTGATGTTTTACCGGATTCCCGATATTCACGGTACACTCGTGAAATGGTCGTACGCGAACATCCAAATGTTATCGCTACCTCGGAGATGCTATGTCCCATCTCTCGTGCGCCGACTATAACACCACGTTCAAACTCACTTAAATCTTGATAACCTGCCATTGTAGCAGCAGTACCAGATCTAGCTGCCGACCGCATCGCGTTACTCTGATTGGTTCCATACCTCTGTTATTTGCATACGCACGCCTATACCAGTTTTTTTTGGCTCTTCAGTGTGCATGGGGTGATTTTTCAGAGGTTTGTTTCAGAAAGTGTGAAGAAACAGCGAATAGACTATTAACACACGAAGGCAGGCAGTCTTGTTCACCTCTGTGTGTCTGGCGCGATGTGAGATTGGGGCCTCACTCAGACCTCCCGTCGGAATGGACGAGCACGGCACTTGCACCTCTTGTATGTCGTCAGACACGGGTTTACTCATCTCACCCTTACACCTCCACCCCCTCCACGAACCTGTCGTGAACTACTCGCAGCGGGGGTTGGTTGCCCCGTGCACGCTATGCTCGAGTAATCGCCGCGCCTGGTTTATCGCTGTATTAACCGGGCGCCCCGCAGCTCGTAAACAAGCTGATGGTTATTTCTGCCCAACGGGAAGGGAGGAGGGGGTGGCCGTTCTGCGATGCACATACAGTCCGCGCCACAACTGCTGGCCGGGGAGAATTTACGTTGAGCAGGGTGCGGCCGTCCAGGGGTGAGGTGGCTGGGCGCGAAGCCTGCCGCAGACTGATGCCGCGTTGAAAAAAAAAATTAGTCCCCCTTTTGATTAGCTGCGCGTTGGCCGATGCGCACCGAATGTTTTTGTAACAGTTAGTACAGGGCCGGGCCTTGATTAAGGCGCCTGTCTACCTGGAACTTTTTCCCACGTTTAGGCCGAGAAGCGCGGGAGCGATAAGGGCGACACTGCCACGCGCATCAAGTACGCCATCGCCGCTAAGCGCAAGGCTCTGAACTGGCGTGCAGTGTTCTCGTCGTGCTGCGTGTACCTATGGGACTTTCAGCGGTGACCATATTATTTTATTAGTGGGAAGTCTTTAGGAAGGTTCAGTGCAGGCCCCTATAGTAGTTTTGTATGTATCTGATGCGTGCATTTTGAGCTACAGCGCCTTGGAAAGGCCGTTTTTAGCGGTTTTGGAGTACTCTGAATTGATGTTTCTAACGTACGTGATATTTTGAAAGTACTTAACAGCTCTCGTCTGAAGTGTGTGTTCTTTTCGTAGATCAGCACGTTGGACGCACGCTTAATAGTTTAGTTGAAAAACGTGTATTTGGAACACACTGCAACGCAGTTCAAGCGCCAGGTAGACGGGCGCCTTAACATCAGCTGGCGTCACCCAGGCCGTGCCGGCGGACCAAGCGCAGGCATCTACAGAGGCGAGGCACCAGCACTTGTGGCGCTTACACGCGACGTTATTGGCGATCAGTGCAGCCAGCCTCGTTCCAACCTCGCTGCGTCCAATACGCGAGGTGATTCCGCCATAAATCTAGGCGAGCAGGTTCGCTTATCCGGGTTAGCGGGCGATCTGGCCATGGAGGTAGAAACACACGAAAAGGAGGGCAAAGTGATTGTTCCATGGCATGCCGCTACCTTCTCATCACGCGCTCTGCCTACAGTCCACTGCTTCTTCTTTTATTTTTAGCCTACTGTGTGTATGTGTGTGTGTGTCTGTGCGTGTGTGTCCCCCCCCCCCCCNCCCCCCCCGGCCATCAACGTTTCAATTTTTTAACCCGTGAACCTAATTTTACCAAACTCGGTCCACAATTAGTACTAAGTAAGGAAACATGACTTTTATAGTTTTCTACCACGCCAGGTACATACTTTCAAAATGGCTGCAATTAAATATTTAGGGTGATATGTCATGTTCGGAAACCATTCATCCTATTTCAACCAAATGTTGTATGCTGACAGCGCAAGTTGTAATCATTAAATTCAGAAGTGAATATTATTTTTGGTCAGCCATTTTGTAATATAGCGCCGCATGGAGAAAATAAGGCTTTTATGTTATATCTCGAAAATAATAAACCTATTTTCGCCAAATTTGGCAGGCGAGTAATGCAATCATTGACCAGGTAAATTACTGTAATTGAACTTAATTAGACTCTTATTTTCAAAATGGCGACAATACAAATATTTTAGGCTTACATGGTATTACTACCAATCTGTCAGACCAATGTCAACAAAATTTTGTACATTGACATAATCTACTACAGGCATCATATATCCCAATTAGCAACCACTTTTGCCCTTCAATTTGGAAGATAGAACCAAATAAAAAATTAATATTCTGTGTTTTATCTCGAAAACTACTAAACCTATTTTCTTCTAATTTGGAAAGTAAGTAATATTAAGATAGGTCAAGAAAATGTAAGTAAATAAACTCTATTAGGAAGTTATTATCAAAATGAAGGCCATACAAATATTTTAGGTTTAATTGGTATAACTACCATGCCAATTAACCCTATTTATACCAAATTTTGTATGCTGATGGTATGTATTACAGGCATCATATAGACTTAACAAGAACCACCTTTATCTGCCATTTCGAATGATAGCACCGTATGTAAAAATAAACCTTTTACACTATATCTCGAAAAATACTGAGCCAATTTTAGCCTAATTTGGCAGGTAAGAAATGTTATGATAGGCCATGTAAATATGAGTACTTAAACTTTATTAGGCACTTGTTTTCAAAATGGTGGCTATACTAATATTTAAGATTTATTTGATGTAACTACCGTGCCATTAAATCTGTTTCAACCATATTTTGTATGCTGACAGTATCTATTGCAAGCTTAGAATAACCCGAAAACAAAACTTTTGTACGCCATTTTGTAAGATAGCTCTTCATGAATTGATAAAGTTTTTGTGTAATTTCTTGGGTAACAATTGACAGATTCCTACCAAATTTGACAATCAAGTAGTACTGCCGCAGTTAATGTGTACTGATATTTTTCAAGTATATCAGACACTTGTTTTCAAAATGGCGGCAATATAGATATTTTAGGATAGTATGCTATGATTTCAAATACATTTAATCAATTCCACCTTAACTTTGTATGCTGAGAGTACATATAACAAACATCAAATGTGTCTACTTGGAGCCTCTTTTGTCCTCCGTTTTGTAAGATGATTCCACACTAATAAATAAAGTTTTTATGTCATATCTCGGAAAACCATTTTCCAATTCCTAGCAAATATGGCAAACCAATAGTACTTCGATAGGTAACATTAACTGATATGTTTTAGGTATGTCAAGCACTTATTTTAAAAAATAGCGGCCATATAGCTATTTTAGTTGTGTATGTTATATCGTCGAAACCATGTAATTAATTCCAAAGAAACTTTGTATGATGGCTTTATATATATATATATATATATAACTACAATAAAATGCGTACACACAAAATCTGTTTTGTCCGCCATTTTGTAAAATATTATGTGATCTCCGAAAAAACAACCAATTTCTATCAAATTTGGCAAACAATTAGCACTATTGCAGGGTATCTAAACTAATAAATTTTAAGTGGGTCAGACACACGATTTTCAAAATGGTGGCTATATAAACATTTTAGCTCCAAATCTTTTTATCTACGAAACTGCAGAACAAATTTAAAGTTAACTTTGTATGCTGGCAGTATCAGTTGTATCCATCAAAAGTGTCTATTCAAATCCACATTTCTTCGCCATTTTGTAAGATAACCCCACCTCAAATAATATAGTTTTTATGTCGTATCTCGGGAAACAATCAACCGATTTCTTTCAAATTTGTCGAAGAAGTTGTACTGTGGTAGGCTATATTAATTTATATGTTTAAAGTATCTAAGTTTCTTATTATCTAAATGGCGCCTATACAAACATTTTAGCTTAGTGTGCTATACCTACGAAACTATGGAACATATTTAAATTTAACTTTGTAAGTTTTATTTATGACAATAATCGAATTTGCTAGTAAATAAACTTTTTGCCCTCCATTTATGAAGATTGTCACATGATCAATGGCGGTTTTATGCCATATCTCGAGGACCAATCAACCGATATGCATACAGAGATCCTCCTTTGCCGGATTTGTTTGTAAAGTAGTGTCAGGTGAGTAAACTGAACATTTTGTCATATTTGCGTAATAATTCGACTAATTTCCACAAAATTTTGCACATCTGCAGAAAGCCAAGTATAGTTACATGATTTAAATTGGGCGAGGCAATGATTTTATAAATGGCGGCAATATTAATATTTTTATATCATTGGCATATCTTTTTAACAATTTAACCATTTCAATCAAACTTTTTATGCTGACATTATGTATTGCAAACATTGCGTACAGAACCTCTTTTTAAGTAATTTTGTAGGATAGCCCCATTAAAAAAAAACGTTTTTATGCCATATCTCGGGGACCAATCAAACCGATTTCCATCTAATTTTTTACACAAGTAGCATTATGGTAGGCCATGCGTGTGTGTTTTAGTGGCTCAGACACTTATTTTCAAAATTATGGCTTAGTAAATAACTCAGGTTAGTGATCCCTATCATTCAAAACATGAGACTGATTACATCCGAAATTGATTATCCAAATATTACCTCCGTGATGCAGTTAATTGCAAGCTACCATGATTTTACGATTTTTTTTTTCTGAATTCGAACGAATCCCGTGTAAGCCACTCGTGTATTTTAATTGTCTTTGTAATGTTTCACATGTTTGTTTGTTGTTTCATCTGTTATAATATTGCTATCAACGGGATGTCAATGCCAACCTACCATCTAAGTTTTCAAGAACTTTATAAAAAAAAATTTGCACCCATGTAGAGGAAAGTAGGCTCATTAATTATTAATAACTTCTTGGTTTTTTTTTTTGTAGCTGATTCTGTATGGATGACGTCTCCTGTTAACACATCGAGCGCTGAACATGGAACCCCAATGATTAAAATTTTGCATGAAGATCATGTGTAAGTTATTTGATAGAAGAATTTACAACCTAGTCGATTTTGCTGGCAGTGAAACATTGATAGGTAATTTTTGAAAGTGATATTGGTCCGCTACGATTGGAGTGACTTTCCAACACAATAATTTATTGTGGTGTGTGTAATTTTTTTTTGCCGTATAGGTTCATACAACCAGTTATTTCCTATATTCCCAGTGGATTTTAACATAATTTGCCTCATATATAGCTGTTAAGCAGTTTTAAATGTGAAAGAATTCAAGGTCAAAATATGAAGAGTTAAATTAAAGAAAAAAAAGTAATCAGAATTTGGCATGCACACGTGCTGGCAATAGTAAGCCATTCTTGGTGTAGCTCCTATCACTCAAACTAAATTTGTTTCGCACCATGCAAGCAGATATTTATTCACTTGTTTTTTATGTAAGCGATAGTAAAAATAAAATACTCATTTTACTGCCATACTTTATCAGTCGTACGGTAAACATACCAGGCGCTTTTACTGCCCTGTTACTGGAAGCCTATAAACGGGAAATTAGGACCGTTGCCCTGCCACTAATTATTGAACTTGCAAGTGCCTTATCGCCTACACGAGGAAATACGTAAACTCTTATGACTCTAGTTAATACTCGAACCCACGATCTTCTGGTTTGTGGGCCACCTCTCTGCTTTTACGCCTAGTGACGGTTGGAAGAAGGCCAGCTTAGTGGGTTTTTTGAGCACATGGTAAATGATTGCCGGTCGGAAGAATTTACGGTAGCGTGATTAAGCGAACACGTTAAAAGTACACGAGAGGTTGTTTTGCCAACACTCACTCCTTGTTTTCTCTTACTGGAAAAAAAGTCTCGAAATAAAAAACCGAGCAGCGCTCACTTCCGGTGTGAAGTGGCAGATTTATATTCTGTTATTACGGGAGCTCCGCATAAATCCTCTTCAATGGAACTGTTTGCTCCTCAACTGTCGCGGCTTTCTTTTTTTCCCGGCGGGAATGACAAGTTGCGAGCGCAATTTTTTTTAACACGTTTGTGAAATTAGACAAGGTCGTTTCCACTGAACTGACCCAGCAGCTGAACAAGAGATTGGTGTATATAAAAAGTGCCAGGTGGTTCCGTGGATGAAATATGTTGTTGCAGCAATGCAATATACGACCCGTCAAACTCAGAAGTTTGTGCGTACAGTAAGGATATTAAGAGAGTGTCGAAAAAATAAGTGTAGAATCACAATAAAAAAAGATACCTAAGAAAGAAATTGTGCTTCGAGAAAAATGCTACACTTAACTGAATACTCATTTAAATGGTTGATGATGATGGTGATAATAGCTATGGTGATGATGAGGGTAATAGTGATGGACGATAGTGGTGACAGAGGTGAAGGTTATGTTGATGACGGTGATATTGATGGTGATGGCACTGATGACGATGGTTACAGTTATGTTTGTGATAGTTATGGTGAAAGTGATGATGATAGTGATGGTGATGTTGGTTGTGATGGAGGGGGTGGTTATGGTGGCGATGGGAATAGTTATGGCGATGATAGTGATGGTGGTGACGATGGTTGTGACGATATTGATGGTGACAGAGATGGCAATAGTGATGGTGATGATAGTGAGAGCGACAGTGATTGTGGTCACGATGATGATGGCGAATATGGTGACGATGGTGACGGTAATGGCAAGAGACTGCGGTGATTCGCCATGACTTGGACACACAAACCACTTGAAAAGTCGCAAGTGCTGGTGAGGCGGAAGAAATACACACCTCGGAGGGAGAGGCCGCAACATACTCACTACACCACGAAATTCGTTACTGGTTTATGTATGGTCTAAAGTATATAATATAATTTGTTTTCATCTCTATGTGTAGTTTATTGTTGATAGGAGAAAGATGTCACAAATCTAGAGAGTTCTGTGTGTACACGTGAATTAAAGAGACAGCGAAAGAAACCTGCAACAACCAGTAAAATGTTCTTCTCTTTGCTGGCACATATACACGTTTCATATGTAGCCAACTGGAAACAACGATTTTGGTATAGAATTCCGTCAGGTTTGGAAATTGTTAGTTCTGCATTTGTATAAAAATACTTGGTTTCAAGAATAACCTCATTTTGGCATTATACAATATCGAGCGCCAAACAGGTATTTTGCTGGCTTAAATAAACCTGTTCCTGATTGCAGCTGAATATCAACGAATTTAAATAAAAATCTACACGACATAGTACTCTCTGGATATATTATTTCTAGAGATTATGGAAAAAGCGAAAAAAATTTTGAGCCAACATTTCTTCTATAACACTATAGTTTATTCTTTCATGATTGGATGAACAAGGGTTTGACTCGGCTAAGTTGTTTGCAGACCAATCACGAACGTTCTGCCTTATAGTATCAGAATCCTCGTTGGCCCGTGAAATGGGGTAGTAGCTACATACATGCGTGACAGCCAATAAGGAAAGAAAACTGTCGGGCATGTGTACAGTGCGTTGAATCCTAGCAAACAGCCAACTTTTCCTGCAATTAACTATCGCCTCCAATTATTTCTTTACTGATGAGTAGGGCCAGTGACTTTTCGCGTAAAAAATCGGAGCACACAGTAGACTTCAATACTACATACACACCTCAGCTGTTGTTATACCTCCATTGGCTGCTGGTGCCGTGTCCGTCCGTCTTTGACCAAGCCACTCAGGACTAAGTAACTCCGACACTGAACCTTCGTGATTCGTGCGCAAACTGTTAACACGGGCCAGAACATTTTTTAGCCAATCAAAGAATCTGGACGACCCTACAGTGCTATGGACTGCATCTTGTCTCGAAATCTTTTCGCGAAATATCACTTATCAGTACTTATCAGTAGGGCCACGCGTTTTTTCGTGACAATATTAATGTGCAGGCTAGACCTCAACATCTTATGTGCAAGCTTGCAAATTTCCTTTGGCTATTGGATGCGTGTCTGTGTGAGAAGATATTTTCTACTCGACTGGGCCAATCAGAATAAAGACACCCAGACACTAAAAGTCAGTGATTGGCCGGAAGATACACAAGACGCGTGCGAGTTAAAACCATACAATCGCTATGTTGATTCTGAACTAGCGTGTTTTGGAGTACAACCAGTCGGGGAATCCATTTGCGAAAAACGGATGGCCCTACTGATATGTAGAGCTTGTGGTTTTTTTTTTTTTGCGAAAATAAAAATACGAGTACATGTTAGACTGTATTACTATAAGCATCCACTATAGTTTGTCTATTGCAATAAGTTGTCTGCTCGACAAGCAGTTTTCATATTTGACCGGGCCACTCAGAATTCGGCAACATCGGCACGGCTCCTACACGATTCGCGTGCAGACAGTTCACAAGTGTCAAAAAGTAATTCAGCCAATCAATATAGATAAACGACCATACAGTGTCTTGAAATACAACTTGTCTTGAAATCTTCTCGCGAAATTTCGCTGCGCCTTCTAATAAGGGATCTCTTTCAGTTTCCCGGCTGCTCTAAAAAGCTCTCCGGAACCGCCATGTTCCTTCTACTCACAAACAACTTGCTCTCTTTAAAACCGCGACAGATCGCCGCCGATCCGTCTTTTCCGTCGACACCTCTCCCGCGAGCGAGGAAATATTAACCCCTCCACTTTTACCCGAAGGAAAAAAAAACAGAAGGGGTCCTCGCTGAAAGCCAGCTGCTGAGTTTCCAGCTCGTCGAGCGAAGGCATCAGTCAGCAGTTCCCATAGGTCGGGTGTTCCCAGAGCGGCCTACAAAACCCCCGGGAACGTCCAACCACGAGCGTTACTGCATAGGCTACTCAGGAAGAACATTATCCAACTTATTTCAAGTCAAGTTGAATCCTTTTGCAATGTATTTTTTTTTTTTTTGTAATATTGCAAGGAAAATCTTCGTGGACAGTTTTGCTTAAAATGTATTTTTTAAGAAAACAGAAATAAGGAAAAATATGTGATGTAGCCTACATGTTTATAGTATTAAAAATTGCATGCTTGTTTTTCAACGTACGTTGTTAAGAAGTGAAGGTCAAATATTTTTTTTTAAATTGATCTCCAAACAATATGTGATAAATAAATAAAACGTAGGTGGGGAACAAACTTGTAAGTTATATTCACTAAAAATCAATATACATTTTGAGTTATAACTGTAAATAGTTTACACGACCACTTTGTTACACTAATTGTACGATATTGTTGGCCAGAGGAAAAACGTACAGCCACATTATCGCATGACTCTGTCTTTCTCAGGGAAGTAAGGTCAAAGGAAAATAATTTGCTACACTGAAAAAAGCCACAAGGAATTTTTTTTCCGTCGATTCAATTACCGTTTTTCAATAACACTTTATTACTTAACACATTCATTACTTTTAAGTGAAATGCTTATCACAGAATGTAACTTTAACTTCGCAACTTTCAATATTTCCTCATAACCACAAAAAAAATGTTCTTCATAAATTGAGCTTATATGGCTCTTCTAACGCTACAAAGAAGTAATTTTATAAGGCTTTTTGCTGCATTTTCCAAGGGGTTGTAAATGCACAGGTTGTATACGCATATCCCAGGAATTAACCCACCCATCGCTCACACAGCTGTAAAAACGACACGGTTAAACAATTCAGTGCACATTAGTTTCTTCGAGTTTTTGACCGAATTCTAGCTTTCATTAATTTTTCTTCAAATGTTTGGTTTTTAGAGTAAGTGTAGTTAGCATCTCGAAGCATGATCTTACATAAAAAGTGTTATGTCCTCAAATCTGACACGTGTCGTTTTGATAGCGCTACTTACAAAATAGCACTTCAATTGGAATCCTGCGTACTCTAGTCAATAGTCCTTCTACATTTCCATGTCAGTGTCGTTGCAAGTTCGCAAAGAAAAAAAACAACCCACGCCATCAACCACGAATAGAGAAACATGTCTTCTCATCCGTGAAGCGAGTGAACGCTCTTCCAATGGAACTAACTGGCAGTTGGCAGATGCAGTACAGTGGGTTTCGATTCACACGCCCGATCCTCTAGTGGTTGGTGGTTGTTTATTAAGTAGTCCGCCAATCAAGCGAGCGAACTGGGCCGCAGTGCGTTTGCAGTGCACGTTTACCAAACAAATTATTCCACTTGTGCGCAATCTGTTTGCACGGGAAAAGAAATAACACAACAGACCGCGGAGGGATACAATTTTCAGCGCACCACGCTTACTGAAAACACTATTTTGACATTTTCAACGTAGCCAAAAAAATAATTTTTCATTACCTCAAGGCTTAAAATGTTCTATGTGAATTCCTGCGAAACTAATATATAGCCTTGCGTTGAACTCTGTTACAGACTTTCCAGCAATAAAAATTACAATGTCACCGCTTACACTCTGGAAAGAGTCCATTCGAAGTTTTCTGTACGGCAGAGTAAGCCATTTCTTTGAGGCAGTTTTGTTTGCAGTAGAACAATATTGATTTATTACAAAGAAAGGGTTCGCTGTCAATAAATGCTTTCTGTGTACGTCTTTGTTTTATGGCAATAGTGCCAAACTTCCTAACCTAGAAATAAACCTTATTTGAGCCGTTTTCCATTGCAGTAAGGAAACATTACTTCGTACCAAAGGTAACGGTTTCCATTGCAGTAAGGAAACATTACTTCGTACCAAAGGTAACGGTTTCCATTGCAGTAAGGAAACATTACTTCGTACCAAAGGTAACGGTTTCCATTGCAGTAAGGAAACATTACTTCGTACCAAAGGTAACGGTTTCCATTGCAGTAAGGAAACATTACTTCGTACCAAAGGTAACGGTTTCCATTGCAGTAAGGAAACATTACTTCGTACCAAAGGTAACGGTTTCCATTGCAGTAAGGAAACATTACTTCGTACCAAAGGTAACGGTTTCCATTGCAGTAAGGAAACATTACTTCGTACCAAAGGTAACGGTTTCCATTGCAGTAAGGAAACATTACTTCGTACCAAAGGTAACGGTTTCCATTGCAGTAAGGAAACATTACTTCGTACCAAAGGTAACGGTTTCCATTGCAGTAAGGAAACATTACTTCGTACCAAAGGTAACGGTTTCCATTGCAGTAAGGAAACATTACTTCGTACCAAAGGTAACGGTTTCCATTGCAGTAAGGAAACATTACTTCGTACCAAAGGTAACGGTTTCCATTGCAGTAAGGAAACATTACTTCGTACCAAAGGTAACGGTTTCCATTGCAGTAAGGAAACATTACTTCGTACCAAAGGTAACGGTTTCCATTGCAGTAAGGAAACATTACTTCGTACCAAAGGTAACGGTTTCCATTGCAGTAAGGAAACATTACTTCGTACCAAAGGTAACGGTTTCCATTGCAGTAAGGAAACATTACTTCGTACCAAAGGTAACGGTTTCCATTGCAGTAAGGAAACATTACTTCGTACCAAAGGTAACGGTTTCCATTGCAGTAAGGAAACATTACTTCGTACCAAAGGTAACGGTTTCCATTGCAGTAAGGAAACATTACTTCGTACCAAAGGTAACGGTTTCCATTGCAGTAAGGAAACATTACTTCGTACCAAAGGTAACGGTTTCCATTGCAGTAAGGAAACATTACTTCGTACCAAAGGTAACGGTTTCCATTGCAGTAAGGAAACATTACTTCGTACCAAAGGTAACGGTTTCCATTGCAGTAAGGAAACATTACTTCGTACCAAAGGTAACGGTTTCCATTGCAGTAAGGAAACATTACTTCGTACCAAAGGTAACGGTTTCCATTGCAGTAAGGAAACATTACTTCGTACCAAAGGTAACGGTTTCCATTGCAGTAAGGAAACATTACTTCGTACCAAAGGTAACGGTTTCCATTGCAGTAAGGAAACATTACTTCGTACCAAAGGTAACGGTTTCCATTGCAGTAAGGAAACATTACTTCGTACCAAAGGTAACGGTTTCCATTGCAGTAAGGAAACATTACTTCGTACCAAAGGTAACGGTTTCCATTGCAGTAAGGAAACATTACTTCGTACCAAAGGTAACGGTTTCCATTGCAGTAAGGAAACATTACTTCGTACCAAAGGTAACGGTTTCCATTGCAGTAAGGAAACATTACTTCGTACCAAAGGTAACGGTTTCCATTGCAGTAAGGAAACATTACTTCGTACCAAAGGTAACGGTTTCCATTGCAGTAAGGAAACATTACTTCGTACCAAAGGTAACGGTTTCCATTGCAGTAAGGAAACATTACTTCGTACCAAAGGTAACGGTTTCCATTGCAGTAAGGAAACATTACTTCGTACCAAAGGTAACGGTTTCCATTGCAGTAAGGAAACATTACTTCGTACCAAAGGTAACGGTTTAGACATATTAAAAGTTACTTGTCATATATTGTAGTTTTCAGTTTGTCCCGAAGCAAACATTCGTAAACCAGCATTTCCTGTAGTTACGACACTGCAACAGAGCAACTCCTTCACACGTTTAATGTCATTCTGAAGTGCAGTGATTCCCCATATCACTAGCCTCAATTCTACCCAAGAGGTGAAAATATATTCTGGCCAATGTTACTAGCTGTCAAAAGTAATACAAATGTCATATGACGTAGTGGTCTTATGGAGAATGGAGTTAGGCTCGTTATACTGGGAGTTCGAGTCTCGAAGCCGTTCTAGTCATTATTTTTTATTTATACAATTTCGAAATATTTCTTACTTCTATCTTATGTGATAATCACGATGGTTTTTTAGGACACTGATTTTCTTTACATTGTAAATGAAATCACCACAAAGACGCCTGCTGAACCATTGTAACGACAACGCAAGGATATTGTAGTTATTACTAATTGTGTTTTTTTTTGTTTGGTGAGCCTACTTAGCGACGGTTCATATTTAAGCAACTTTTCCTTTGCGGCAACATCTCACGTGCTCCAGCAGAGCAAGCGTGTGTGTAGTGTGAAGTCCCGTCAGTGCGCCCAGCAGGACGAGAACGCTGCACGCCAGTTGAGGGGCTTGCGCCTAGGGCCCTTTCACACCATCACATTTGTCTTCAAATAACCTTCATTAAATGCCATACGAACGTCATTATCGTGGCCATTTTCTCTTTCAATTCAATGAATATCTCGGGTTTCCGTCCAGATTTTCGTTTAGAACATGTTCTGTGAATCCAAACTTTCAATCGTCGATCACAGCTATTCTGACAATATTAATGGAAGTAATATCTTAATAATATGGTTGTGTGCACACATCTTAAGTTGTTACAAAATAAGGACCCATATTTCTTAAAAAGAAAATATACAATAATATGAAGAAAATTTATTGTGGTTTAACGAATTATTTTCGTGTCGCGCAGTGTCGTAGATATTTCTGAAATGTTACTTTTGGTATTTTTTAAAAATGGTTTCATTAAAAAGTTTTTGATTAATTTTCATCTGGAAACTTGAAAGCTTATTGACTACAATTCATTGAAAGGCAATTTTTTTTAATTCAATAAATTGGATATAAGTAATTGAATTCAATAAATATTTGATCTTTTGAAATGGCCTTTACTCAGTAACATAGGCTGAAATTAATTACCGGGGGAAGGGGGGAGGTTTATTCATTGATAAAGCAGCTCCTATAAAATATTTTGAGCTGAAGATCAACAGTAGATGTAGAGTCTTCTACTGCTGGTGCCCCGGCTGTAGGCAACCTCCAACCCGGTGTCCTCTAACTTACTGACTCCACTACGTTCCTCGAACTTACTGACTCCACTACGTTCCTCGAACTTACTGACTCCACTACGTTCCTCTAACTTACTGACTCCACTACGTTCCTCGAACTTACTGACTCCACTACGTTCCTCTAACTTACTGACTCCACTAAATTCCTCGAACTTACTGACTGTGCAGTGTATATTCAATTATTTTTAATTTTTCAAAATTATTTCCACCGCCTAAAACATCTGTGTTTTGTGAGTAGTGATTGAGTATGGTGACTGTTTCGTCAAGTATGTTTTGTGTTCAGTTCAGTCGGGATTTTAGAACGAAAATTAAATCTGGATTCTACACTCCACTCTATATTGCCGGCTGCATTGGGTTATATCGTTCCAGTCCTTTTGTCAGCCCAGTCCGAATGGGTTTTGAGTAAATTGTCGATCGGGATTTTTCAGTCTACTTCGACTTCAGTCTCGATTAAAATTTTCAAGGGCCAGTATACCGTTGATATATCGCACCGGTTCGTGTTTCTAGTGTGCTTGTCTTCTAGTCTCGTGACCTTGTCTACACAGTCCACTGTCGGTTACAAAAGTTTCGCACCGGATATTTATGCCGAATGTAAACGAAACACGCCGACAACGCGTGGTTGCAAATTTGCGGAAGAAGCAATAACCGAAAAGAAACATACACGATTCTCTGTGGAAAGTTATTGCTGAGGGTGGTACGTGCCATTGAAGATGGAGTTAAAACTCCACTTTACTGCAAATATTAACAACCCCCAAGCCAGAGCGCGGAATATCAGGATAATGCGTAACTCGGCGGAAAAGTACAACCCCTGAAAATACGTCATCTTATTACGCTATGGGAATAACAGTGATAATGTTTTGATACAGCCACTCTGTCTTTAAGGCCATTATCTCCCATTTCTACAGCTTTTGCGAGAATTAACTTCTTAAACCCTAACGGGGGCCAATAATTAAAATCGCTCTAACCTTTTTGTTACAAATGGTTTTTGTTATATAGTCAAATTTTTTCAACGCAAAAAAGCATAACTTTTTATATTTAATAAACGAAATTAATTTTTATTTAATAATTAGTTAAAATTATACATTTTTTTGTGATGACAAAATTAGATTGCATGATAAAAACTACTTGTAACCAAGCAGTCAGAGCTATTTTACAATAAAGCCTTAAAGTTTGTTTACAAGTGAAAAAAAAAATTACCATAAGCAATCCACAAGAACATTATAAACATTTCCCTTGGAACAATTGTTTTCTGAGCCACATTCCTTACCGACATTTTTTCTCCCGTCGTCTTTGGTGAAAAAAAAAAGCTTTAATTCGAAGTGGAAACAATTTCAAGTTTAATATCTCGCAAGCTAGACTTCACAATCCTGTGTATGCTCAATGTTCATTGGCTGCTACTGCTGTTGTCACAGATTTCTCTAAGCATCAAAATGTACTTGATTCGTAGATTCTGTCCCTAGGTACATCTTACTGACTCACAGTCCTCCAGGATTGTAAATCTGTGATACAACCAAAAACGCTACAAGAAGGCACAAACACTTCTACTTTTTCCTACCGCTGCATCAACTCGCAAAAACTTCGCATCTCTACCAATTTTATTCGGCCCTTCTTTTTATTCCGGTCTGTTGTTAGAGCTAGTGATTTTTCGCCAAAAAAAAAATGAGTACACGGTAGACTTCAATACTATAAGCGCCCAACAGCAGTTTGTCTATTGCCATTGGTTGCTGTCTGATTGAGAAGGAGTTTTCATATTTGACCAGGCCACTCAGAATTCTGCAGCATCGGCACGGCTCCTAGGTGATTCGTGTGCAGACATTTAACACGTGTCAAAAAGTAATCCAGCCAATCAATATAGGTAAACGACCCTACAGTGTTTTGAAATATGACTTGTCTTGAACTCTTTTCGCGAAATTTCACTACCTCTATCTATTGTTAATTGTCGTAGAGCGCTTTAGTGAGAGTGAAATAAAAGTATTTATGTACCGGTGTACACGATCAAGAACGTGTTGCACATGAAGAGTACTTGTGACCGGTACTATGGTACCAGTAACATGCCATGGGGTACATAAGTACACATACAAGAAATGGAGCTGCACTTCCTCTCATCTAGGCGTACTCATTCCCCGATTGGCTGCATAGACTGAAGATGAGGTAGACCGATTCTTCGTCTTCTGCTGTGTGCCCAACGTTAACCTATCCCAAACCAACATAACTGTCAAAGTCACATGGTCAACAGTGATGAACGTGTTTGTTTATATCTTAATTTTCAAGATACAAGCACTTTCGTATGGAAAAAAAAATACATTTACCAAATATAATGCAATCCAATTGCATTACAAATTGCCCAGATGTAGTATAAAAACATCTCAAAGCATTTGTTTTCATGAATACTGTTCTAACCTCAAATTATATCCGCGTAGCTTATGATAGCCGTATTGGCAAAAAAAAAAAGCAGTTAAATGGTGGAACACGGGGACTAGTTCTGCGCAGCTAGCGAGATCTCTGTACCTCACATTCACGTTACGATTGGCTGCGTGAGGCTCCGGGAACGGGCCTTGCGTTCGGTTGGCTACTGCATGCTGAGAAAGGCTCCCTATTGGCTTGGCCGCCAGCTGGCGAGCAGGTCATCAGGCGCTGATTGGCGAACGGCTTTCCGACATGTTGCCGGTCAGTGACGCAATTTTACTGGCTTGTTCGGTTGGAGTTCGCGGAATATATGTGGCTATTTCACCTCTGTATTCATTAGTACTCTGTGACTGAGTATTCTTCCATGTGAGCAATCGCTCGTTTATGAGTGGCGAGTGTTGACAGTATGATATGCTGTTCACGGTTATTTGTGCACTTAACAAATCAACCTTTGGAAAATGTCACTGCCCATACCTGTGATGTATTTTAACGGGCACACTGACTGCCGTGTGCCCAGTTAAGTTGGTAACGACCAAGGGAAAGTAGTTCCACGTCTTGACGTTGAATTAAAAGTGTTAGGTAAATTTTTGTAAATGTTTAAATTATTTATTTTTCCTTTTGTTTTTTTATGCTTATAAGTGTAAGGATCAGCACATTTGTAATATAATTACTTTTATAACAATTTCACAGTTTCACTTGACCGACGCACGAATAAAGTGTTCCGGCCTACGGCAATGTTCAAATGTACGTAATGGTGGAAGAATACGCAGCGTGAATACAAGTAGTTCCTAGGCAGGGCTTTCAGAACTGCTCTGTTCACCCTGAGCAGCAGAAACGTCGAGCACGCTCTACATAAGTACAATGCACGTCAAGACATCACTTGAGCTTTCAGATGAATTCGGGGCCGAACGGGCCTAACTACGTAGTGACAGGAAACGGATCTGTAAGAGTTTTTCCAGTTTCCGCTAATAAAGGATTCTGATAAGGTATTCGCAGAATAGCTTACC
>NQII01008793.1:42043-56735 GCA_002778355.1 Clitarchus hookeri
CCTTTTTCACAACACCAGAATAATGCAAGTCCTTCGATCAACTGTTTCTGTTCGAGGGCTCAACCCGAGGCAAAGGTTAACAACGACTAAAAGTAAGGGGTGTTTGAAGAGAGCGGAAGGGGCGACATTTTCCATCCTTGCCTCTTCTGTTCCCCTCGCAATCAAACGAACACGTCCTCTGAAATTCACTGTCGCGTGTGAAGGGGAAGTTGGAATGGGTTGGCTTCCCTGCCGAGTACAATGGTGATGATTTAGGTTGGCAGTTGCAGCTGAAAGAACGACCTGAATATTTAATTTCCCGGCTCAACGTCCCAGGGGGGAAGTGTAAAGGTTGGCAGCACAGAACCTGCGTCGACTGAGCACGTGCAACTTGAATCCCGCCTGTTCACCTGTCCAGGATGTTCGGTTCACGCCCCTGGCGACGAGGGAAGAGGTGATCCAATCAAGTTCCCTTCGGTGCCCGATCAACCGTGTTGAGATCCTGGCGGCAGTGAGCGATGTCCGAGCTCCGGTACTGACTTGGGCAGACAACAGATAGAGCATAGACTATCTAACAGACCACTGGCGTTCCGTGCGAACGAGAGGATCTGAGGACGAGTTGGATGGCGAACAGTACAAGTCTAATAAACAAAATATTTGGTTAACTAGATTACACTGCAACAATGGAGCTACGTGTCTCCTGCCCAAGGTGTATTAGGATGCATAAAATGACCGTATTAAAGTAGCAATGAAACTGAGAATCTGGTTCGTAAAATCCAGTCCCTAGTAACTAACCTGCTTCACTACTGCTGCGTATTTTAGTAGAACAATTTCCGGTTTCTAGGGCCACAGTCAGCCTAATAGATATTGGTAACTCTTGCATTAAAGACAATAAGATCCCCGTTGTTTTGGATTTGCGGATTTTCATTCGTAACTTAATTTAATTTCCATATTCAATATTTAAAAACTAAGCTTGTCAAGGCATATGGAATATCTTACAGTTGTTTCGAAATCCAACATATTTTTCTCCTGTTACTTTTTCCACGTTTGTAACTGCAATCAAACGTTTCCTCATTATTTGATCATTTCTGTTACACATGTCAAAATAATGATATAATTAAAACTGTGCAGATTTCAAAAATTCTATTACGTAGTCATCTATGCCACACAAAGCTTTGGTTTTTAATGTCCGGTCATGGCGTTTGGTTCTGAAGGTTTGAAAAAATTGTAGATGGACGGTATTTCCCAACATTAAAGGAAATGCTGAACACAATTCTAATCCTTAATGATTTATAACTATGTGTGGTAAGCTGTGGTCAGCGCGTTCAAATTACATTATATTTGTCAGTTGCCGAAGTCGTATTTACCGTTTCCGGACTATGGATATGATCAATCTGGTGGTGCTAGAATACCGGAATATATGTGAGAAGGTCATTTAATATATTACATTATTACGTTACGGGCTGTCCACAGTTCTACCCGCTAAAGCAAATTTTTTTTTCAAAACCGAAGCTTCTAACAGACAATTCACTGGAGTCCAACAAATTTTCCAAAAGAAATTTCAAAAGATTACCGACAGGCAGCTAGTATGATAGTCACGCGACATGCCCACACACATTTTCTCCATACTAAAGCAAAAGATTTGTATAACTGTATTTTATATTACATCCTTTGGTTACGCACAGAAATATCATCATGAAATATCGTGACTGGATTAGATTCCGAACTGCTTCGGTAATGACTAGATGCTGAAATCTCGCTTCATAAGTTGACTTCGCGCCAGTTTGGCATTCTGGCCAAAGACCAAGCAGCCAGTAAAGTTGTTAGAAATTGCAGCAAAGGTATTTTAGGATAGTTATTCTGTGGTAATACAGATGTATTACTTGCCAGTCTCAAGGCAGATAACTTCTGTGTGGCGGCCGTGGGGAAGTTAGTATTTCGGGATAGAAAAAACTAAAGCCTAAGGAAAAGAAGCAAATGAAGCTTCGAAGAAAAACATCACAAATGCGAGAGGCCATTGTATTTGTAGGCTTCTTGACTTATTACTCTTGAAGATCTTCCAGATGGTGCATAAGGAAGTTCACTGCTTTGTGGGCGTATGCAAGAACGTATTCCGGAGGTTGGCAATAGGTCCGGATAATCTTGAGGGCGGTTGAAGGTCGAGGAGACACGCGTGTGGTTTGCAAAGTCCTCGGGGATTTTACAAAAACAAACAATAGGTGAGACACCAACGAGCTTTGAATGGCATGCAACTGGATTATGAGGAATTTGTCTACCGTAAACCACAGGAAATAAAGTTGAGGTATTCATCGGAAAGGCTAAGAATTTCGGTAAGCTGGATATTTCGGGAGACCGGTCACAGGTACAAGAGCGATATAGTACTTTTGTCAGTAGAATATGTGAACTGGGGGTAGAGGGAAACATTTAAAACTGCAGTTAGTTCTTCACAAATTGACAGTATTCAGATGATGCTCTGTTTTGTATGTTCTTACCCGGACATTTTCTACGCTATTGGCATTTACAATTATGTTTAATTCTCTATTGTCATATATACCTGCACTAAATAACTAAACTACGTTTATTATAATGTCCATTTATTAAATTTTATTTCGAGTAAAGCATTTACTTTTTTTAATGACTCGTCTGTTTACGTAAGAAAGGTACATGCTAGAAGGGAACTAAGCAAACACATATGATGACATTTGATCTTCCAGATACTGATAAAGCCATATCATCTTGAAGTGACTTTAAGCAATTCCTGATTTGTTTCCTTGCTACAGTCCGCCGTCGCTTCCTCTCCCGGTTGCAGTTGTCGGGACCAGTGGTTTAGTTTCCAATAACTCCGCTTTACACAAGAATCTAGGTCATACCAAAACAAAAAAGTGGCATGTTCTGTTAAACAGTCAACGTCCAGAATTAGCTGCTGCGATGTACTCTCGTTACAGCTAGCCCCATCCTAGCCTACGATATGAATTAGCGATTTGAAAAATAATTTATGGTTTACTGAAAATAGTGTCTAAAGATTCACATATTCTCAAATCCCACTCTGCTCTAAGTTCACTGAAAGAGAAGTAAGGGAACAGACAATTAAAAAAAAAACGCAAATTCTTAGAATGGAAGGATAATAAATTTGCAAGAAAAAATCATAGGCGTTATATCTACTTCTTCTTACCACGAATTATTAGACTATACACAATAAATATTAATTTCGTAAAATAGTTAAAAATATGATTTATGATATTGTTTGTGCACTTCAAGTTTTTTTTCAAAACGTTATTACACGTTAGAGTTTTTTATCAATTGTGTACACCCATTACTTAAATAAATATTTCGAAAAGATGGAATTAATTATATTAATTTTAATTTACTTTAAATTTAATATTTGACATGTATACCATGCTTTTACATGTTTACTTTTGATTAAACCGTGACACATTTTAATTCAGTTAAACAAGAGTGTTTATTACAAACATATAAGTAGGCATTTTGCAAACTACGCAAATTAATAAAGTAATGATAGTTGCGATTTATTATAAGTCGTAGTTCTTTGTATACGACGAGTAGAGGACTTATATTTTCCAGCGGTTACACCAATCCTGGCACGTTCAGCACGATACGAACCATCTTAGGGGAAAGTTGTATGTTACTTAAGAATTTTCTCCCCTGGTGATAGGAGGAAGAGTGGAGATTCCTGAGTTGATTGGTCAGGCTTCAGGGTTTATTTTCAGCCAGCCTTCACCCACCCTTTTTCCCAGGGTTGACAGAGGAAAGGAGAAGACTGGAGACGATTCTATTATTGGAAAATATTTTCTCTGGGAGGTTGAACGCAATGGCAGCAATCTCAGATAATTTTATAAGAACCGAGAACGTGCGTTTTTAATCACTCTAAACCTAAGATAGTGAGAATTAAGCCAAATCAGTGAAAATAGTGAAAATTAAAGCGACTGAATATCAATGTCTGATAACTAGGGGCGGTGATATTTCGTGAAAAGATTTCGAGACAAGATACAGTCCGAAGCACTGTAGGGTCGTCCAGCTCCTTTGATTGGCTAAAAAATGTTCTGACCAGTGTTAAACGTTTGCGCACGAATCACGAAGGTTCAGTGTCGGAGTTACTTAGTCCTGAGTGGCTCGGTCAAAGACGGACATGGCAACAGCAGCCAATGGAGGTATAACAACAGCTGAGGTGTGTATATAGTATTGAAGTCTACTGTGTGCTCAGATTTTTACGCGAAAAGTCACTGACCCTACTTATAACTCATTAATATGATGGCTGAATTTCACCGATTTATTTGTGATTCCCACTGATTGTTGACAATTCTATTGCCGTACGCAACTTGCTCCCAGTTCATTTCCTTGATTTGCCAATCGACAGTAGCTTGTTAACTGACTTTCAGTGAATGTTATTTCACTGTCTGATATCACTGTTCCGGGCTTAGAGCGAAGGTGTCGCCACAAACGACGACTGGGGAATGGCGTGTCCTGTATGCGGAAATGGACTTAAAAAAGAAGCTCATGTTTATGTCACAGGTATTACGTTTTAAATAAGAATCCTGCCTGTTCACGGTGGCTGATATAGATATCACGATTTGAAAAATCTAATTTCGTTCCATTGAAGTATCCCACGTAACTAATAACAATTTTGTACTTCAACCTGATTGTTTTTTCCAGCCAGATGCATTTAAGAATGTATTTAGTTCCTAAATGATGTTGTCAGTGTAGCTGTTACTAACAATTTTTTGGTATCAACTGGTTGATGACTTGAGCATGTTCTTTGCTGGATATAAAAGGAAAATTTATTTTTGAATAAAGGGGGGATGTGTAATCATGATTCACCAAAAAAAAAATTATTTCTAGGCAAATATTGTGTGTGTGAGGTTTAAAGAAGCGACTTTGTAAGTATTTGCAGTGTGCCTTTCACCTCTTAAGAACAAAAAAAAAAAAACGAGATATTCACTCTACTCAAGGAATGAACTGCCTCCGTGGTGTAGTTAGCACGCATTGCCTGTCACGCGGGTGGTCCAAGCTAGATACCCGCTACCCACTCTCAACATTTTTCAAGTGCTGGGTGGATTTCGTCCGCTTCTATATTACGGAAGGCAATAACAAACCACCGAAGAACCATATTTATAAGCCGCCTATCATCTTGCCTTTTCGTAGCTCCCCAGTCAGCTACGGATTGTCAGCTCAGTCATCAGAGACGCCTGATTCGAAAATTTAACCTTGCTTTAGGTACTATTTTCAAAGTTGGAGATATAATCACGGACAGAAACACAGCATATACACAGAAGAGCCAAAAAAACTGGTATACCAGCCTAATATCGCGTAGAGCCCCCGCGAGCACGCAGAAGTCCCGCAAGACGACGTGGCATGGACTCTGCTAATGTCTGAAGGTATCCAGGAGGCATTGAAATCTGCACCAATTTGAGAAAGGGTTGCACGTCTGTCACGTATAATGATTCTCGTCAGTCGTCGTTTGTCCCGTTCTTTCGATCTTTTGCTGCCCTTAGCGATGTCAAAGATGTGATGTTTTACCGGATTCCCGATATTCACAGTACACTCGTGAAATGGTCGTACAAGAACATCCAATTGTTATCGCTACCTCGGAGATGCTATGTCCCATCTCTCGTGCGCCGACTATAACACCACGTTCAAACTCACTTAAATCTTGATAACCTGCCATTGTAGTAGCAGTAGCCGATCTAGCTGCCGACCGCATCGCGTTACTCTGATTGGTTCCATACCTCTGTTATTTGCATACGCACGCCTATACCAGTTTTTTTGGGTCTCCAGTGTAGTTATGTTGCTCTTACGACCCACGTCACCAATATTTATACTGTCCCTACAACAAATCTGATAGCTGTATCTGTACTGTAGGATGCTCACGGTAAATTGAGCATTTTTGAAAGCCCCTAACTACTTGTATGCAAATGGTGTATCCTTCCGCCATATACACAACTAACATTGCCATGGGCCTAATCACTTTGTTTACGCGATGTTCAAGTAAAACTGTGAAATTATTAGAAATGTGGATATTTTATAAATTTGATAATTCATACTCTTATGTCCATGAAAATAACAGAAACCAAATTAAACCTTCCGGTAATGTGTACCTAACACTTTTAAGTCAACTTTCAGACATTGAACTACTGTCCCCTCCTTCGTTACCAACTTAACAGGGCGCATTCCTATCAGCGCGCCAGTTAAAATACATGTAAGACGAGGCAGTGACGGTTTTCAAAGGTTGATTTCAAAACAGCTGAGTTAACCGCGAACACCCTACGCATAACAGTCTAAATAGGTTATGCGTACAAAAATTTGATTCCTGCAACAAAGTTTTTTTCTCAGGCCGTGTTCAAACAGGATCTTTTTGTTAACAAAATGATAACGTGTCCCGATTTTGTTGAAAAAATCAATTACTTTTTTTTGTCATTAACGTTTTGCGTTTTTTTAACTTCGAAGCTCACAAATTAACAAATACAAAAAACCAAATCACGCAATATTAATTTTGCTAATTTTAAATGCTTAAATACACATACAGGCGAGGTTATTGAAATAAACGTATGTAAACCGCACTCAAAATAATCATTTTACAAAGCAACTCGCTAGAATATTTTTTATTTGGTTACTTTCTCATTACACATTTTTTGTTTTGTAACAGTTTTACGTCATAATTGTTTTTATCTTCCTGATTTTAAATTTTTTAAGAACCATCTAAAAACTTTTGGGGGTAATTGCTGTTTACTTTAAGACCTCGGAGTTTTAATTTTTGTAAATGATACAAACCATAATAGTAGTCTGGCATACTAGAGAGTTGAATGTCTTGGTGTTCCGACTTAAACCCTACGATATGCCAGAGGCGAAACAACGTCTTAACTGAGGACACACATTTAGGCGTCCCCCGCCCTAGGGGTGTCATGCTTTAAGGCGTCTCTCTTGAGATATTCTTGCTTATGTTATGAATTTATTTCTAGTGGGATCAAAATTTAATTTGAATGCTGCATAAAAGATAGAGGAAAGTCTATAACCCACAAGCGGAGATGTATATAAGTATCAGAAATACATTATGAAAATGTATTATATATCGTATACAATACGTATACAGACATTTCTAGACGAAAAAAAGATACTTTGCATGCTTATTTACTCTCGTTCTGACTCCCTCTACTAAATTTAGGGAGGGGCAATGCACACCCTTATTTCGAAATAATTGTTTGAATTCAACAAAAAATTTATTGTTGTCAGTTTGTGTTTAGATTTTGGACTATCGTCTGTTCAAGAGTTAGTAGAATTAGCATTCTTTGAAGTTGCCCTAATTCATCAGTCGCGTAGTTTAGACTAGGTATATACCAAACATATGAGCAATTTTGATGCTAACTATACAATTGCTTATGGAACTTCTAATGTATCTTGTCATGTAATTGAGAGAGTGGGTAGGTTTCATGTATCCAAATCCTTGCCGTGTGTAATCTGCGAAGAGGAGAATCAAAATGCTTGTAAAGATAATATCCTTTTCTACACTTATTTGAATTCAATGAACGTTAAAATAATCGTGTGATAAATACTTCTAAGGCATAAAGTGTATAATAACATTTGAAATAAATCGATGTACTATCATCACGTTTTTTGTGTGTTTTATTTCAGGAAATGGCATAATATTTGGTCTCAATTTACAATAATGTTGGTTTTGAATAAATTCGTTATTGTTTGAGAAAGTTAATTTTTGTATTCTTGTAAATTGTGATGAGAGAATTGTGTTAGTAGTTGCAAGGGGTGGATGCAGTTATTACGCTACTACAATATGCTAATTATAAATGACAAAATATTGAGGCTCAAAGCGATTTGGCACGTGATCTCAGTGTGATAGCCGCTGTAGAACTGTCTGTCCAGCCCACAGGAGCAGTGGGCAGTGGTTCTGACTGCGAACGATCTATAGCCTGTTCACAGTTAGTTCAGAACTTTTGAAAGCCATGCTTAAGATCTACTTTTCCCCTCATGTTGTATTCTTCCGCCACGTGTGTAGTTTACATTACCTTACGGCTAATAAATTTATTCGTGCGTCATTCAAGTGAAAACGTGAAATTGTTAGGAATGTAAATTTGTTACTAATATGCCAGTTCGTATTTTAATGCGTATACCTAGGGCCAGTGACTTTTCGCGTAAAAATCGGAGAACACAGTAGACTTCAATTATATATACACACCTCAGCTGTTGTTATACCTCCATTGGCTTCTGGTGCCGTGTCCGTCTTTGACCAAACCACTCAGGACTAAGTAACTCCGACACTGAACCTTCGTGATTCGTGTGTAAACGGTTAACACGGGTCAGAATTTTTTTAGCAAATCAAAGAAGCTGGACGACCGTACAGTGCTTTTGACTGTATCTTATCTCGAAATCTTTTCTGCGAAATATCACTGCCCCTACGTATACCCTAATGCAAAAAAAACTACAACATTATTTGTCGTAAAATATCAATTCAAGGTCAATAGTTATCACTAATTCTCTTAATTCGCTGTCAACATAATTGGGAGCCTGCATGTGAGTGTATACGTAGCATATGTGCAGATATGGGCAGTGATGTTTCCAAAGTCTATCACTCAGTTTTGTCTATGATAACTGGTAGAAAACTGGTTTAGGAGTGAGGAGTGGTGCTGACAAAGGACAGTCTATCACTCATTTCTAGTGCATGGTAGCTGGTATAAAAGTGTCTGAGGAGTGGGCAGTGGTGCTAACAGTGGACAGTCTATTGCTCACTTCCAATGCATGGTAGCTGGTATAAAAGTGCGTGAGGAGTGGACAGTGGTGGTGACAGTGGACAGTCTATTGCTCACTTCCAATGCATGGTAGCTGGTATAAAAGTGCGTGAGGAGTGGACAGTGGTGGTGACAGTGGACAGTCTATTGCTCACTTCCAATGCATGGTAGCTGGTATAAAAGTGCGTGAGGAGTGGACAGTGGTGGTGACAGTGGACAGTCTATTGCTCACTTCCAATGCATGGTAGCTGGTATAAAAGTGCGTGAGGAGAAGCGTGTAAGCGGCGCTGACCGTGCTGCGTGGTGTCGACAGGAGCTGGTGGCGACCGGACCGAAGCAGATGAACTGGCGGGGGATCCTGATCGCGCTGCTCGTCATCGTGGCCGTGCTCGGGCTCATCGTCTTCTCCATCGTGCTGTTGTCGCCGCCCGACGACGGCCCACGCCTCAAGGGCCGCAAGTTCTCGCTCGACGACGTGCTGGGCCCGCACTTCCAAGCAACCACCTTCAACGGCTCCTGGGTCTCCGGTAAGTGCCAACACACCTTCCCCCCCCTTTTACACGTCGCAAGATGCGTGCTAAACTAGTGGGACGTAGCTAGAGTTAGTAAATTTTCGCGAGAAAAAAAAAACGAGTACATGGTAGATTTCAATACTATAAGCACCCAACAGCAGTTTGTCTGTTGCCATTGGTTGCTGTCTGCTTCAGAAGCAGTTTTCATATTTGACCCTGGCCGCTCACAATTCGGCAACATCGGCACGGATCCCACGTGATTTATGTGCAAAAAGTTAACACGTGTCAAAAAGTAAATCGGTCAATAAAGATAGGTAAACGACCCTACAGAGTTTTGAAATATAACTTGTCTTGAAATCTTTTCGCGAAATTTCACTACCCCTAGAGATAGGGCATGTCCTATTTTCAGGAGAGTTTTGGGCAAAGCGAGTGGTTATATTGGTCATTCTCTGCTATGGGCTATTCACGGTAAAGGGGGCACTTTTTAAGGTCCTCTCAACAGGCAATCGCCACTAATATATATATTTTTGCAGCCTCAGGCGTTAACTCTTGAGAGTAGTGAGATGTATACACTGTGATTATTATTCACATAGCAATGTATATACTACAAATTGGTGGAAAGATAAAAATTGATTGAAATGAATAAATTATGAGGGCCTTAAAAAGTGTTTACTTTTTTGTGAATAACCGATATTAATATGACCACCTACATATCAATCAGAGAGGTAAGAGAAAAGCAGTGAATATAACTGTGCATGGAGGATTAAAGCGAAAATTTCCACTGTGGAGAACCCTTCAAAATGTTGTTTTGGAAATTGAATGTATTTCAGATAGTGTTGTGAGATTCTTGGAGGAGTGCAAGAAATATCCTTTTGTACTTAATAGCCACTTCTTTAAATAGTGTTCATGATATTCAATTATTAAAATTATGGCTATTTAAAGTGGTCCGAGGTCATCAACTTCTCTCATGCAAGGAGGGATTTGGTTGCATGTTTGATATAATGTTACTAGCCGAATGCCTTTCACCACAGAACATATTGTGCTCAAAATACATTTAATATATAGGTTTTGTGAGGTGGTGAGATGAGCCATAGCATGTCACCTCTTGAGAGGAAATGAGGTAAATTATTTGGAGAAACACTGCACTTCAGAATGACATTAAACTTCTGCAGGACTCAGGAGGATGCAGGACTCAGGAGGACTGCGGGACTCAGGAGGACTGCAGGACTCAGGTGGACTTTAGGACTCAGTGGGACTGCAGGACTCAGGAGGACTGCAGGACCCAGGAGGACTGCAGGACTCAGGAGGACTGCAGGACTCAGGAGGACTGCAGGACCCCAGAGAACTTCAGGACTCAGGAGGACTGCAGGACTCAGGAGGACTGCAGGATCCAGGAGGACTGCAGGACCCCAGAGAACTTCAGGACTCAGGAGGACTGCAGGACTCAGGAGGACTGCAGGACTCAGGAGGACTGCAGGATCCAGGAGGACTGCAGGACTCATGAGGACTGCAGGACCCCAGAGAACTTCAGGACTCAGGAGGACTGCAGGACTCAGGAGGACTGCAGGACCCAGGAGGACTGCAGGACTCAGGAGGACTGCAGGACTCAGGAGGACTGCAGGACTCATGAGGACTGCAGGACCCCAGAGAACTTCAGGACTCAGGAGGACTGCAGGACTCAGGAGGACTGCAGGACCCCAGAGAACTTCAGGACTCAGGAGGACTGCAGGACTCAGGAGGACTGCAGGGCTCAGGAGGACTGCAGGACTCATGATGACTGCAGGACCCTAGAGAACTTCAGGACTCAGGAGGACTGCAGGACTCAGGAGGACTGCAGGGCTCAGGAGGACTGCAGGACTCATGAGGACTGCAGGACCCCAGAGAACTTCAGGACTCAGGAGGACTGCAGGACTCAGGAGGACTGCGGGGCTCAGGAGGACTGCAGGACTCATGAGGACTGCAGGACCCCAGAGAACTTCAGGACTCAGGAGGACTGCAGGACTCAGGAGGACTGCAGGGCTCAGGAGGACTGCAGGACTCAGGAGGACTGCTCTTGCTCAGTTCCAGTTTTGTAACTGCGGAATATATTAGTTCGTAGAAGTTTGTACCGGGACAACAGTTATGTACTGAAAAATACAGTGTACGACGTAAAACCTCGACTATCGCCAAACTATTACCTTTTATACGGAATATCTCTTCTTTACTGTGAACAAAAGCAGCTCAAGGAATGCTTATTGCTTGTCCATAAAGGAAGGCAATATTGCCATGAAAGAAAAAACATATAAAGAAAACATTTATTAATGGCAAACCTATGCTGCTCTAGCCTTCACTTTGAATTATAGCAATATTGTGTTACTGCAAACAAAACAGCCTCAAAGAAATGGTTTTCTTTGCCGTGCAGAAAACTTTGAATGGCTTTTATTTAGAGTGCGCAGCAAGGCTTTATGCAAAATAAATATGTCAATATGGCGAAACAGTTGCCTAAAAAACGGGCAAAAACCATTATGTAGTATCTGTCGTTCTTTGTTCCGCTGTGTTTGCTTCTATAATCTTGTGGGATGCACACGACGTGTGTTACAAGTTAATTTACATCCCACGCCCCATTGACCATTTCAGGTGCAGATAAATATATAATTATAGTCGCTACAGTGAACAAATTGTCTGTACAGAACTTCAATAGTGTCGTTGTACACTGAGATATAAAATATTGTTGCAGGAACCATCTAAGACTGTTATAATAGAAGCAGCCATCTGATGAGTTGTAGGCACCGTCTAAATATTGTTAACGTAAATGGTAATACCAACATAACTGTTATTTACATTCCTACCTGTGATTGTATTTGCTCAAAATACAGGCTGTTCTGAAATAAGACGCCCAAACTGCGGAAGGTGATACCTTATGAAAAATAAATTAAAATATATACAGGACACCATATATCTAAATGCATAAACTGCCACGAAACAAAGTGCACGTTATATTTCTCAAATGAAGTATGCAATTATTGCTACTACAATCTTAGCCACCGCCCAAAACCCCAAAATGCCACTTGCAAGAGTTTAATCACGCAATTACTCAGGAAGTTATGCATCCTATCTATCGCGCGGGATACATCCACTCTTGTCATAAATGCTGTTCAATGCTTGCTCGGTATGTTTTATTTACTTCCTAATTAAGAAATTTTATCTATCCCAGTTCGGCAAGATCCGAATTAAGATCCACGCATGCAAACAAACTCAGACAGAAATAGAGCTATGTGATTCGGCGATCGTTCTTTCCACAGAAAAGTACGCCGTAAACATGGATTCCAAACGGTTTATTCATAAACTGCATCGCATCACTGTTATATTTAAATAAATTCGTTCCCGTTTCGAACACCGTCCCCCCCCCTCTTCCACCCACCCTCAATTTCATCAGCTATGGTAACGTACATTTCGCGTTCGCTGAAAAACCACTAAAAACGTGCCGCGAACGAAGCGCGAATTACTGTCGGACGTTTTTGTTTGCCGCAGCCAAATAAAGCTGCATTTTCTGTGGAATGAAAATCCCGCGCCAACCCCCTCCCCACAAATCGCTGACATCGCTCGTAATTAGATAGCGGTCTCCTCGGCTCGGTAATCGGAACTTCCCCCGCCACGAGGCCCAGTAATAACACAGAGATCGCCGCGTGCTTCTCGCGCCTCGCAACCCGCGCGTGCGGCTCAGATTATTACCACGCCCGCGCGGCCCGCCCGTGTAATTGCAGTCTGCCAACGCCACCGCTCCATATTTTACTCGATATTTGCGTGATAAAATTTTGCGGGCAATGAACTTCCATTTGTGCGCGCTTGTATTTGCTCGCAAATGAATTTTAAAAAAAACCTTCTGATTAAAGCAACTTTAATGCACTAATCCACCCATTAAATTAATTTCATCGCTAAAAAAAAAAATAGCAATATAGCATCGATTCCTTTGAAATCTTCCACCGTGATTTATAGAGAATAATGAATACTTCGCGTATGAACATCTGGTTTGTTGGAATTTTTTCCCTTTTATCAGAAGAGATATCTTCATTACGCTTAGGTTGCTACAGACTGGATGTATATATATATATATATATATATATATATATATATCTTTCCACGGATATTTTAACGTATATTAAAATACATCCTTTTTTTTTTTAATTTTTTTTTTGGTGAAATATATGTTTTTGTGATAAGTATTTCACTAACTAAAGAATTCTACAATATTGATTTCAAGAAATTGGTACAAACAAAATTTGCTAATACTACAAATATTTAGCAAGTTCATTATTATAAAATCCTTTGTGATGAACAAAAATGTTTCCGTTTTATTCGTTGTCTGTCCAACAATGTCGCTCAACAGACGTAGTCTTACTTAGCTCGAGAGAAATGAAGCGTAGAATGTAATCCTGTACACGTTCACATCTTCAGCAACACGCGAAAAATTACGGCGGTGAAAATTGGCATAGTTATTTATTTTGGGTAGAGAAAAGTCCCTCCATAAACCTCATACAACACTTACAACACAGTATTATTTCAGTAAGAAAATGTATGAAAATGTTGACTTAATACAACAATTAAAAAATGCATCATCTTTCACTGTTTTGTTATTTGGCATACTTGAGGCATCTTGTGGAATATTGTTTTTAGTAATCTATCAATTAAACTACTTTATACGCATCAGTGGGTTTTTATTATTTGTATAACACAAAAAGAGAAACGGTGTAATTCCAACACGTGTTTATGCAAAAATATTACAGAACTTAAAACATTTTCATGTTCTTGAAACAATTTATAAAGTAACATGTGCAAGAAGAAGAGAACTCTGCACAAATAATAACATTTTTTATACTCAATGCTCTTAATACAATTTAAACCTCTAGAAGTGAAAAAAAAACTCTTTGGGAGGGACGTGCGAATTCGCGTTATTATTTGATAACACGTCAGGCTTCACTACTGCACAATTCGTGTTTTAATAGGCTACTGGTAACTATACGGTGTCATGAGATTGGTTGCTCAACCGATATACCGTCACTATTGGCTATAAACGTCCCTGGGATGTGTCACGCAAGCTATCGGCTAATTGCAGAAGTGAAACTAGCAGGTAGTGTCTTGGAGTTCAGCTTGCGCCCACAAAATTACGCTAATTTTTGCAGTTCCCTAGTCATTGGCTTTCCGAATTGTATTGTATCGTAAAGGGCTTATTGACGTCCCCCCTGTGTTTTACCTCAAGGCCTATCAGGGGACCAGCTTACTAACTTGTTACCTAACTTAAACCAGTAAATACCCATGACTTACCTAGGATTCTAACCCAGAACCTCCCGCACCGCAGACCGGCGGTGCGCCAACCGACTGCGTGACGGGGGGTCGGCTTGGCTTTCCGTAAAACGTCAGCTTCGTCAACTATCCCCCGGGGGTGTCTCGCGAGGTACTCCGGCTTCGTTA
>NQII01008794.1:7642-62862 GCA_002778355.1 Clitarchus hookeri
TTTTTTTTTTTTTTTTTTGCAAGACTTTTCTGCTGTTTTTTCACGACTGCGATAAGCGCGCCATGCAACAGTCTCTCTTCTAGGCAGGAATATTTTCCCTCGTAACATAACCAAAAGTGTTAGGTGATTTTCCACCGCAATTGTTACTGCACTTCAGTAAATCATACCAAGGATGATACCGTAGACCCGCCTGATACAGAGATCTCGCCGTGATGCACGGGCCTAACTGTGATATACACGCCAGTCACCTCCACTCCAGAAGGCAACTACGGCTCACATCGGAACTGCCCCATTCACGACGTCGGCACACGCATTAGTCGCGGAGGGCGGTGCAGGTATTAGGCCACTAACAGCCTCGTCGCAATCACTGCCACGCCGGATCAGATTCACAGCGCGCATCGCACACCACAACGACCCCAGCGGCGCCGCAAGCATGTCGCATTTGTAGGCGACACTAGCAACCCGATTCCGAGCCACCAACCACCAACATAATTAACAATGGCAACACGTCACGTATTCACGTTGAATATACGCGATTGTGCTTACTTAAAAGGCAACGATACATTAATTCTCACTAAAGGCAGACTCCATGCATTGTCATTTCTACATACAGCTATCTGGTGCATCACGGTGGAAAAGTAGGCGCACTTGAGTAGCACACGCACTATTCACATTTATTATCGCAGTTGGATTCTGACGTCATGGAAATTAATGTGTTACACTTACACTGCTATAGCTAGGTCACACTTATATTTCCTCTGCTTGCTCTATCTGTGCAGAATGTTTCATCACTCATTCTCCTAACAAACAAAAAACAAGATATTTGGGGCTTACACAAACTTTGAAAGTCGGCACTGTGAGTGCGTCTCAGTGAGAATCAATGAAAAAGTGTGCATCTGTATAAGACATTAAACGGTATACATTTTGTTATGCATACAAGAAAAATTTGTGGGCCAAATCACACACGCAAAAACACATTTGCAGTCTTCCTTTTGACACGTCTGCGGTAGAACCAGTAACTATAGCGAAGATCATATTACAACCTTCAGCCCATCCATGCTACTTCGCGTGCGGTTCGCTAACCTCACAAGCAGCAGAGTTAAGTACAATTTTCAACTCTGCATATTGGTCAGTTTGCAAAACTGAACGTTTATTTTATACTTTTGACTATTGCTTGAAAATCTTGAACGTCAAAGGTCTAGAGTACCACAGTGGCTCAATACTGCTGAATTCTATTGAAACACGGCACTAATTTTGATACTAAACTGCATATTTAGTACTAAAAGCAAACATTATACGGCAACTAGACAAAAATAGACACTACCAGGTATAATACATGNAACTGCATATTTAGTACTAAAAGCAAACATTATACGGCAACTAGACAAAAATAGACACTACCAGGTATAATACATGTGTTATTAGAAAAAGAACCGATCCTAAGGACTAAAGAAAACTTGGGTTTTGTGTTAATACGGTCAAGCACAGAGGCCAACAAGACATATTAATTAAAACGAGCTCGAAACAATAGTTTAAAATCGAGAATTGTTTGGCCATGCTGGACGATGTGCATGAATAGTCACCAATTGCAGTTCAAAATATCTCAATCAAACACGTTATAAAAATAACTAACAAAAAAGCGATACAGGCAACCACGGCGAACGATCGCCCAAAGTTTGAAGCCAGTTTTTTTTTGGGGACGAAATTTTGCAAAGTTTATTTTATCAATACAAAAAATACATTTCAAAATGGGCTATTAGCGTTTATNTTTTGGGGACGAAATTTTGCAAAGTTTATTTTATCAATACAAAAAATACATTTCAAAATGGGCTATTAGCGTTTACAGTTCAAACCATTACTAGCACTAAATCCTTTAATAAGCATGAACAAATAAAGTTTTATTTTCTGAATTTCCAAACCCGCAGTGGACAAAATATTGGATATTTGTATAGGATAACTCAGAATAATAAATTTTACATCCTACAATGTGATATTTTTTTAACATACTCCGTTCACGGATACCTGCTTCCAACTTTTCTAAAGCCCTTCCAGCATATTCCTCCGCCTAGTNTTTTTTAACATACTCCGTTCACGGATACCTGCTTCCAACTTTTCTAAAGCCCTTCCAGCATATTCCTCCGCCTAGTTCACCAAGTTTAGAAATTTACATCAAAGAGACAACACACCGCATTCGTCTGCCCTCAGTTTAATAATATTTTGCANTTCACCAAGTTTAGAAATTTACATCAAAGAGACAACACACCGCATTCGTCTGCCCTCAGTTTAATAATATTTTGCATAAGAACTATTCATTATTACGCATTATCAACACCTATTTTCTCTCCATGTATAGCCTACATATAAATTATAAGTAAAGTCTTGTAATTTATAAATATAATATAAGTAAAAGTTCAATTTTACCAAAAAAAAGATCATTTTTATGTTAAGACAAGCTTATGGTATATTGAAGAAACAACCGAAACGTCATACATGGGATGAATTTTCATATGTTTAATTCAAAAGGAAGAAACCGCGAATGGACTATAAACAGGATTCAGAATGTTTCATTAGCTTTCAACATACAAAGATAGAATGCAGCAATGGCCATAACGCAGCCGTGGACGTTAGCGAGGGGAGACTCTTACGGCGGGAGGCAGGTTAGTACCTACACTGGTGCAGTGGTTATTAATACAGTTAAGTGGAGAGGAGCATTCCTCGGGGCGCGGAGCGGTGATCCCACTGGGCGCACGGCCAGGAGACCCGCCCCGCCACGTGCCGCCCTCTGACGTCACTACCCCGGGCCCGGCGGGGGTCTCCTTGCAGGGCTACTGAGTCCTGGGGCTGCGGGGAGCGTGGGCGCTGAAACCTACACGAGTAACGAGGCTAACGCCCTCCACGGCAGTGTCCTGGTGGTAACAATTATTGCCCTATCAACAGTATCAGAAATTACTCAATCTTGCCTAAATGAATCTTGGCTATAGGACAATCCACACTCTCGAGGTATGACATACCACTTCCGTACACTGGTAACCAACATATAAATCGTAAAAATTACATCTTGCTTCCTGCTTCTGTCTTTTAGTTTCTTTGAGTCTTCCCTGGGGTGTTTACAGATCGAGGAATGGGAACGCAAAACTTTGAAAATCCACATAGTTGATGTCAAGAGAGAGATTTCAACTAAACGTTACGAAACTATCGCATAAACTTTGGCGTCTTCCTTAACTTTATAGGATCGAACACTTTCTTGTCCACGGTTCTTAGAAGGGGTCCTGTAACCAAGTTTGGGGGCTTTTAAATTAAATTTTAGGCCAGAATTTGCGTATTAATTACAAAATATTTTACTTATTGGATGACCTCAAGCTTGGTCATTTCTGAATTTCAATGCAGACTGCCACGGCAATTTTTCCCACGAGTACTCGGTCCAACGCCTCCCACGTCTGCACTGCTAAGCAATTTTGCCATAAGTAACACCAATTTTGACTTTACGGCAAATAACCAGAGCAGTAAAAACTTGCGGGAAACGTCGGAATTAAATGTCAAGACAGAACGAAAATTTACGTCAATTTCCTTTAAGACCTGAAATTAGGATAAAAAATATCGACGCGTAAATAGAGTTTAGGTTGACGACCATATGAAGAAGTGCTCTCCGTGAAGGAAAACGCCTTTGGGATAAGAAATGCGAGGTAAAGCGAACTGGGAACTTTTTTACTCCTAATGATTTATGTTCTGAACAGCTCGGGGCAGTGACAGAACCGCACATTTTTTTGGCGAGTAATTTGAAAGTTACGTCTTAAAGAGCACCCTGATAATTTACCAGTAGTAGGGGTGAAATACCAGTTAAGGCTACCTCTAATGTGACCAGTAGGGGTGGTGCAACTCACACGTTCCCGAATGTGAGTTTCACACACTATATCAATAGACAAACTAGTACAGTTAACAATACAGGTTACGCTTGATGGTCCAGCACTATCGTTAAGGGCACTGCCTGCCGGCTGGCAGCTGCGAAATTTAAACAGGAAATCCCATGTTAAAGAAATTTCGCCTCAGTGCGTTAATTTTAAAGATAGGCGTTTCAAACAAAGTGTGTTCTTCACGTCGTCTTTAGGATAAGATCCCTATGAGCGTATATATTCAATATAGGTAGGCAGTATGTACTTTTTTTGTAAAACATATATTTTAAAAATTCCTTGCAAACATGATATACATGTTACGGAAATATCTCCGCTGTGGGGAACTTCTAAAATATTCGTGAAGAATATATTTAGTTTGAAACGCCCATCTTTAAAATTAACGCACTGATGCGAAATTTCCTTAACATAGAATTTACTATTTAAATTTCGCATCTGCCAGCCGGTAGGCAGTGCCCTTAAAGACAGTAACACACTCGACCAGCAGACGTCTGGGGTAACATTTTGAGCATACGCGTAACTAATAAGTGAGGGTTTGTGAATAGCTAGAATTACAACATTAATAAGGACTTAAATTATAGTAGAGATTAGCATTAACTATTGCGCTTACTGATATGATTATTAAGTGTTCATTGTAGAAATAGGTAGTATAATGTTGTAAATAATATCTGTGTATTGTGGTTAATTTTTTAATAAATTGAGAAATTTAATTTAGTTGTTATGAAGAAGTCTGCTACGTCCAGGCGAATTAACATTATTAACCAGTTCGGCAGCGACATTGAAACATTAATCGCCATTGCACTGCCAGTCTGCCATTTCACCAGCTCATTATGCTTTACTGTCTGATAAGCAGTGGACATCACAAAGTATGCATTTATTTCCACTACTCTCGCACATGGGAAAGCGAAACTTCACCGCCACTAACGCCGTCTCTCCACCGAGCCATTTTCTAAAGTTTCATCCAGTTAAAATAAAATTTTGAAATTTATCCGACAAAGTTATTGGCGCACTGACAGGCTTCCACAATGGCGACCATTACTACTAGTATTCACTTTCTAGCCTTCTTAATAATAAACAAACAAATAAAACAATTTGCTAGCAAATAATCTACACCTCGTTCGAATGGAGCTAAATTTTACTGTTGTCTGTCTTTAAACAAATTTAAAATACAATACACGATAGAAGCTGGAAGACGGCTCATGTTTCCATCACCTCCGGTTTGTGGGCTAGTTTTCCAAAGAGCCCGTATAAAGCGATAACCAATACCCCTTCCATTTCGAGAAGCAGTGGATCGCGTTTCAATAATCGAAAGTGACCCCGAGTCTCATGGCCACGCACTGCGGCACGTATTACATTCGTATTGGAGTTTTTTTTTTGTTTAGGAAAACTTAACACTTCAGCACCTCTGTGGCGATTGGATTTTACGTACTCAAGGCTGCCCGTGCCGACATAATGAGCTTGTTTCCTAAACAAATTCAGATGCAAAATCATCTGGGCGGTGAAGGCCAGGTCTATATTATTATACCGAAACCAATTTTAATTCTGGCTTCTATTAATTTTTTTTAATAGAGAAGTCTAACACCCATGCGTGTCACTGCGCACAAAGCACACTAAGTGATAAGAGTAGACACTAATAACCAAATATTGGTAATTGCAACTTTTATCGGTTACAACCCCCACCCTCATTTAAACTATGTCTTTAACTGGGTATTTATTGAGAGGGTACCCTACGAACCAAGTACTTAAGTAATGCGACATTTCATAACCCTCGGAAAATACAAATCCATGTCAACTTGCGTACTGCAAACAATTTTAAACGCAATTAACGAAAAAAAAATTAGATATCCTAATCGCAAAGCATATTATTGATCAAAAACTGGGAATTAAAAAATATCACCGCCACAGCCTGCGTGTCCGACAGCTCAAGTCAGCTCGCGCAAAGCATATGCGTCTCGCTAAACAGACATATTCCGGTTGTTTGGGCCTGTGAACAGCGAGTTCTAGTAACTGTTGGGAGCAGTCTAAGAAAAATCAGGTAGAAAATATATGCACGACTTGTGGCCTAGTGCTTATTGATGTTTATCATTCTCGAAGATGGAAAAATATGCTTTTAGTTTTTAACATCTTAATTTAATAAAGATGAAAGAAAATATTCTCTGAACGTACCGCCTCTGAATAATTAAGTTTTGTGGCCCTGAGTATTCTGAAATTACTAAAGGTATTGTCAATATCGGAACCAAAAGCACAAAAAAAGTGACTTTCTTTTAAAAATAATATTATAGACCACTCCGCTTGCGAAAAAAACGCCTCTGCAATTAAGGGTGGCCTGGCTGTCCAATTCCTTGGATGTACAAATAGATGGTTCAACACGTCTGTTTGAGCAATCCTCGTAACGTTTCTGAAAGAAGACACTGGTTATGCAGGTTGTTCGGAAATTAAACGCCCAAACTGCGGAAGGTGATTCCTTATAAAAAATAAGGTCTAAAATATACAGGACACCTTATACATAAACAGAATACCAACGGAGATATGAGCGTGTGTGAGTTTTGAAAATTTATTTTCGCTGAACGCCTTTTACTTTCTGCCAGCTGTAGGGATTGCTGCTATTATCCTATAGTACGTCCCACGCGGTTGAAAGGGACACGCCCATTTGGCGCGCTATGGAGCGTGTACTAGTGGAGGGCATGTCGTTGATTTGCTGACGTATCACTTCCTCAAAACCTAACAGTGCACACAGACAGGACGGCCAGCATTACGCATGTGTGTGTGCAACATGGGAAGCATAAGTCACCTTTTTACTGCAGACTTCGTAGGCGTTGTACAAGGCATTCGGCAAAAATACGTTTTCAAACCCCAATTTTCATAGACTCGTCTCCTTTAATATTCCGTTAAGGTACATCGTGTCCTATATATTTTCGACTATTTTTCATAAGGATCACCTCTCGCAGTTTTGGCGTTTAATTTCCTAACATTCTGTATGTTACCAAAAACGTTATATTGCCACAGATCACACAGTTCATTTTGAAGGCATCGCCTAAAACTAAGGTTCAATGACTGACGCTGGTAGTCNCTAGTAACTGTTGGGAGCAGTCTAAGAAAAATCAGGTAGAAAATATATGCACGACTTGTGGCCTAGTGCTTATTGCAGTTTTCATTCTCGAAGATGGGGAAATACGCATTTAGTTTTTAACATTTTAATTTATTAAAATAGCCCACTCCGCTTGCGAAAAAACCGCCTCTACAATATTAAGGGTGGCCTGGCCGTCCAATTCCTTGGATGCGTCCAATTCCTTGGATGTACAAATAGATGGTTCAACACTTCTGTTTGAGCATTCCTCGTAACGTTTCTGAAAGAAGACACTGGTTATACAGGTTGTTCGGAAATTAAGCGCCCAAACTGCTGCGGAAGGTGATTCCTTATAAAAAAATAAAGTCTAAAATATACAGGACACCTTATACATAAACAGAATATCAACGGAGATATGAGCGTGTGTGAGTTTTGAAAATTTATTTTCGCTGAACGCCTTTTACTTTCTGCCAGCGGTAGGGATTGCGGCTATTATCCTATAGTACGTCCCACGCGGTTGAAAGGGACACGCCCATTTGGCGCGCTATGGAGCGTGTACTAGTGGAGGGCATGTCGTTGATTTGCTGACCTATCACTTCCTCAAAGCCTAGCAGTGCGCGTAGAGAGAGGACGGACAGCATTACGTGTGTGGGTCTGCAACATGGGAAGCATAAGTCACCTTTTTACTGCGGACTTCGTAGTCGTTATACAAGGTATTCGGCAAAAATACCCCAATTTTCATAGACTCGCATCTCCTTTAATATTCCATTAAGGTACATCGTGTCCTATATATTTTCGACTATTTTTCATAAGGATCACCTCTCACAGTTTTGGCGTTTAATTTCCTAACATTCTGTATGTTACCAAAAACGGTATATTGCCACAGATCACACAGTTCATTTTGAAGGCATCGCCTAAAACTAAGGTTCAATGACTGACGCTGGTAGTCNTATATTGCCACAGATCACACAGTTCATTTTGAAGGCATCGCCTAAAACTAAGGTTCAATGACTGACGCTGGTAGTCTAAAGAAGAACACTGAGCGAGCTTCCCCGACGGGCAGCAGTCTCAACAGCTCCATGGAGATGCCGAGGCTGGCGCATCTCCCACGTCCGTCTGCAGACGAGACGAGACGAGAGCTGCCCGCCGGTCGGTCCATTGTGCGGCTGCCGTGACGTCACGGCGCCTTAAAAGGCCGGCAACGACCTGCCGGGAGGGACATAAACCTTCCCCGGCTCAAGGAGCCTCCCTCGCCCTCCGCCGACACGCTGGTCATCGCCCAAGGTCAGCCCGCCGCCCAGGTGAGTATCGCCCAGGTGAGAACGGCCGCTCCCGAGCCGGGCCCCAGCGCCGCCGTTTTATTACTGTACAACTCATACGCCTGCTCGCCTTCACTGCTCAGAGTGGAGAGCGAGTAGATAAAGAGATTTGGACGGCTCTCAAAGGCGAGGTCTTAAGAGCCGATGAAGGTGATTGAGGTGAATATGGAGCAGCGCCGGAATGAAGGGGCGGGGGAAACTGGAGATCCCCGAGAAAACCCGCTCACCAGCGGCATCGTCCGGCACGATTCCCACGTGCGAAAATCCGGGAGCAACACCACCGGGAATCTAACTCTGTTTGCCTACGTAGGAGGCGAGTAGTCTGACCACTGCACCACCGCGGTCTTAGATCCTAAGTAAAACTTTGTAAAGTGTTGATTGAATTAATCGTGAATAACCTGTAACACCACTTTACCTACAGCTCGTTCAGTGTCAAATTAACAACACCTCTGTAAAATATAAACGGTTTCCCGCCACAGCTATCCACCCTCGATTCTTAGAGGGATCAACCAACTGTCCAACAAGTTAGCCGTCATCTCCGACCTGTCTGTCTGCAACCGTCCTGGTGTTTCGTGCACCCGCAGGGAAGATGTGCTTTCTCGACTTATCGCCACACGTGTGACAAAACCTGCTTCGTGGCCAGCCCCATCCTGAGTGTACTTATTGCACTCCCTTGAATGTCCTGCACATTCTGGTGGAGTGTCTCAGTTATGACCAGGCTCGTCGGACTGTTAATTTTAGCTGACCTACGGCGAATGCAGTGTGATGGGAATACGTCTGTGAGCGGCGTACTCCAATATTTACGTGCGACAGGTCTTTTTTAATGTGTTGTGATTTGTTTTTTCATCCATGTACGCTCTATTGTATTGTTTCTCCTGACTATTCTTTTCTAAAATTTTTATTAGTTTGTTATGCGACTGTCCTTTAATGTGATTTTGAGTCAACTTTTCTGGTGGGCGTTAATGACCCCGATGTCGAGTGCACCCACAATAACAATCACTCAGCAATCCGGATTTCCCTAAGTAGCAAACGTGGCAGACGTAGCCAGGTGGGTCGTCCGAGAACTACTTCCTCCGAACTTTTATATCCCGTCGCTACTTCAACATGAGCCCTCATAGGGCAGATGGCGTCCGTGCGCACCCCCCTTCCCCCTCCCTGCCGGCAATTTCACGACATTGATGACCTGGCACTTCGGTTGGTTCACGTTCACACTGTCCTAGGGCGCGCCCTACTGCACTGGCATCATTATTATTATTACCTATCATTACCATCAATATTAATGGAGTATCGGCAACGGACCGGGAAAGTGTTCACAAAACCTGAACGATCACGAGCAGTTACCATGTTGAATTTTTAGTACTCGCATGCTGCAAATGAGAAGATACACGTGATCTTTGTAAGAAACCGGCCAATGCAGTGCAACTGCGGGGATAACTCGGGGTGCTTCCAGGCCAGGACATTGGAAGACTGATTATAACTTACTGTGGGCTGGTATACAAATTTATGTAATTATTGATTAATCAGAGTCCATTCTTAATATGTTTAGGGAATTATAGCAATGCGATATTTTTCCATGATAATTTGGGTGTTCACTACTATCATAGGAAGAGTAGGTAGTGGTTTTGTGGTAATTTTAGTTTAAATTCCGTATTCGGAAAATTAGTGTCACTAATATAATAAAACCAATATATTTTCTATCCCGCTCCTGGCTACGTCCAGATAAGCGCAACCATATAATTTGGGAACTGGGATTGCTGGAGTGTACCGTTCTATCTCAAGACCAGTTTTCCAGTTTTTCTTGCAAATTCAACTAGGTTTCATTAAGAATATGATATGAGTAGACGGATTATAGGGATTTTTGACACATCTGGACCTGGGACCAGAGCTCTTGCTCTGTCATTCCGGTCGGCAGGCTGTAATCTTGGATCTATGCGACCGTGACCTTAAACCCCAAAAATTAAAAAAAATTAAAAAAGCATGTTAAAAAAAACTATATTCAAAAAGCATATTAAAATTACAATCAAAAAGTATATCAAAAATTATACTAAACATATTTAAAGAATTATTTTAAAAAATCACAAAATTATATTACATTAATGTATTAAAAATTAATCGAAAATTGATATTTAAAAATTTTAATTTCCGGAGGTTAGCCACACCCCCCTTCGCCCATACTAATTCCATCATCTTGGTAGGCGTCAGCCACCATCCGCCATCGTGGTAGGTGCAGTCGTCGGCCATCGTGGTAGGTGCAGTCCGCCATATTGGTGTCACAGCCACCATCTTGTTTTTCGTTTGTCATTTTTTATACATTACTGAAGTGTATCTCACATTCGTTCAACCGCCATCTTGGTTTTTCTTTTTTGCTATTTGTTTTACATTGATGATGCTGTCCCCAGCACCACGTCCAGCAGACGACTGACCCCCTCCACTCCCCTCTCAATATATAAATTGACAAAATGCCCCACCCATGATTCTCATTAGCTAATTGCCCGCCCCTTTTCAATATATTTAATTGCTCCGCTAATGTTTCTCATTGGCTAATTACTCGGGTGTTTTCGGAAACCTTCGTTCCGACCAATGGGTGGCCTACTTTAATGGTGAGAGCGGACTATTTTTTCCCCTTAAAAACCCTATATAAAGCGCACTCTGGGCCTCCTCGGGAAACCAGTATTCTTCTGGCCCTTAGAAATGTACGCGTGTTGTCCGAGCGGCCATAAAATCCTTTCGGCCATTTTGGCATTTGGAAGGGTGCGCTCGCTTAGTACCTTGGACAAACGGGACGAGTTACCGTACCTGCCGAAATAATTTCTCCTGGTGTACGCACCTTACGAAATTTCGACCGTATTCAAATATTTGCCGGCCTACCAGCAGCAGAATGAAGACATACGGGACTGCCTCCTTTGCAAGGAGTGTTTCGAGGGCTCACCACCTCTGTTCCCGATACGCCACATTGCAGGGGTTTGTGCATGGCCCGCCATACAGCCCTCATGACATCTGCGCCCATAGAAGACGCCCTCCCCGTGCAAGTTATCTACTCGCAAGCAGTACCCGTGGAAGATGCTCCCCTTCAATAAATTTACTAGCAAGCACTACCCGGCGTGGAAACCAACCCAGAACACAGGTGCCCGATGTGCGAGGGCCTCGATTAAGTTTTAAATGACTTTGCATAACAATTTAAAACTGTGTGTGTACATCTGAAACTAATTTTTTTTTATATGACAAAAAAATTTTAGTCAATAAAAATGGGTGCATGTACTTATGTACGCGCGTTAGAAGTTATACTTCTTTGGAGTGACTAAAATATAATTTTTATTACGTATGTTACCATTTCACGCTTATTCTTTCAGATCTTGTCCCGTATCGTAATTTAATTCAAACTATATAAATGAAATGTTTTTCAATTTGCTTATTACATGAATTGATTTTCTGTCGGTGCTATTTTGTGTACCTTGCGTACCTTGCACGAAGCGGTATCGTAGAGGTGGATAGTCCTCGGCCTCATCAAGGCGGCATGTGCAGATTCAACTCTGTATAATGCTGTTGACATATGAGGTGGAACCACTCTCTGGTGGAGAACGTCAACCCACTGCGATTGGAAGGAGCGTAATCTCTTTCTATTGGGAGCATTCAACTGCAACCAATTAATAAACTCTGTTCAAGCTTAAATAATTACATGTTCTGTAGCGATAATGCTTGGAAGTGTGCGCACCATCAATGACAGCCTGACGTGACAGTATTGCCTGTTGTGGCAAATTCAATAAGCCTGGGAATTATATATAAGCCCTGAGGTGCACACTTATAATAATAACTGCTCTGGAAGTTGTCTCCNCTTATATCCCGTCGCTACTTCAACATGAGCCCTCATAGGGCAGATGGCGTCCGTGTGTACCTTGCGTACCTTGCACGAAGCGGTATCGTAGAGGTGGATAGTCCTCGGCCTCATCAAGGCGGCATGTGCAGATTCAACTCTGTATAATTCAATAAGCCTGGGAATTATATATAAGCCCTGAGGTGCACACTTATAATAATAACTGCTCTGGAAGTTGTCTCCCATTTAACCTTAGAGACTCAGGCACGGGAGAACCAGACTGGAACGTAAATCGCTGATTGATATCAGATCACATGTGACACCTACCAAGATAGTGGAATGAGTATGGATGAATGGGGGTGTGAGGGACCTCCGAAAATTTATGTTTTTTAAATTAATTTTTCAATTAATTTTTGGGGTCAAGTTCACATGGATCCAAGATCACCGCCTGCCGATCGGAATGACAGAGCACGAACAGCTCCAACGCTCTGGTCCCAGGTGCCGATGTGCCAAAGTTCCCATAATCCCTCTACTGTCATACTTTGAGCGTGGACAGCTAAGCTCTATTCGACCCATGTGGTAGTAGAAAGGGATCAATATGAAAATAAAGGAGGGGAAAAGCGAATTAAAAAGGCTTATACTTAAGAGAAAGTTGTATGGGGCAATTTTACAACTGTAGGCGACTGGGAATACCGGAGGTGAATTCACATAGGTTTAAAAGTGGCTGTGCATAGGCATCGGATGAGGTTGCAGGTACACGAGTGGATGTAAGAAAAGAACGAGCTACTTCTAAAATGTCTGGTTCACTACGAGTCTGTATCTACAAGCATTGGCGACAGTTACAACCAACCCTACCACCGCCATTTATATCTTGGGGCCAAAGAAGGGCGTATGGAGAAGTAGTAAACCGGAGAACAGTGAGGAATTTTTCCTGCTAACTGATCGGAGAATATTAACTACCCTAAGTTCAGCACTGTGAATGTTATTAGTTTCCACGAAATCTATGAAATGCTAAATCAATGTAGTGTTACGAAAGCAGAGACGATAGTGTACTCTTCGATAGTAGTATATGGCTTTGACAATATAAAGGGGTTCGAGTGAAATAATGTCAACAGGGACAATGTGTTATTTACATTATGTGACAGGTTCTAATTTGCTCCCCCCCCCCCTCCACCTCCCTTCTCGAGCTCTGCATAATGGTTTCCAGTAATCTTATTTGCGCAGGCTCGCGCAGATATCTGGTCAGCACTGTAGTCTATATCTAATTGGAGTCGGGAGATTGGTGAGAGTGAAGTATGGTATAGGCTGTTCAGGGTTAATTGCGCCCTGTGAAAAATGTCACTGACGCTACCTGCGCGTATTTTAACGGACACAATGTCTGGCAAGCGCCCAGTGAAGTTGGTAACTACGGAGGGAGAGTAGTTACATTTCTTGACATTGAATTAAAATAGTTTGGTAAACATTTGTGAAAGCTAAAATTATTTCTTTATCTTTCTGTTTTTTAACGAATATAAGTTTAAGGTTTCGTGGATTTTAATAGTATTTACTTCTCTCATTATTACGCAGTTAAATTTGACCGACGTATGAATAAAGTGACCAGGCCCACGGTGATGTTAATTTTACATATGGTGGAAAAACACACGGTGTTACAAGTGGAGCTTAAGCATAGAGCTTTCAGAAATGCTCACTTTACCGTGAACAGCCTGTAATACTTGTGCCCGAGTATCCAGCTTCAGTAAGAAATCCCGGTCCACAGGACCGCAAATGAAAGAGCAACCGAGTAGAGGGGGTGCTGAAGAGGTCGAAAGCGAACACCGGAGAGGTTNTCCACAGGACCGCAAATGAAAGAGCAACCGAGTAGAGGGGGTGCTGAAGAGGTCGAAAGCGAACACCGGAGAGGTTGGCGGGAGGAAAGAAGAGAGATTACTATCCATCAGTCATTGTGAAGGAGTCGGGACGAGGGCATTGTAATGAAGCATAAGGACCAGTCAAGGAGTAAGGCTGGGCAAGGCAGGATGGGGATGCAAGGAACTGCATGTCTCGAGAAGAAAGGATAGAGCGAGGCATTCACTTTTAAAAGAACCTGGCAGAATTAAAGATTGATATAGGAGAGACTGCCCGACAAAAATGCCACGTGATTTAGTACGACGAACAAAAAATCGACAAAAGGAAATAAAAGTACTTTGTGGTATTACTACTGCAAAGATATAGTTTGCTTAGTAAGTCTTCTTATTTGGATTACTTGCCGTAACCAAAATTAACCGGGACGCCAATCGATTTTATAAATACGCCCTCGCATGAGTTTGAAATTCAAGCCACACCGCGTAATTAAAGTAATTAGATCACGCTGTCTGTTCAGCAACTGGGTGCCTTAACTTGACTGCCATCATTAAGGTGACTGGTATTAAGATGTGATGAAATTATAATCTCGCGCTTCGACGTACAAATGATTTGTCGTTCTCAATCACTAAGTTGCACTACATGGTGTATACGACACTGTTGCATTTTATTACCAATTACAAGGTTGTGGGAACCACAAAAACNCTAAGTTGCACTACATGGTGTATACGACACTGTTGCATTTTATTACCAATTACAAGGTTGTGGGAACCACAAAAACTTAGCCTAAGTAAATTTGTTCACTATAAATAAATTTAAGAAAACTGTTTATAAAGGATTACTTTCTAAAGTTTCTCAAAAAATCACGCAGCATGATTCCAGAAATTGGATTTTGGGAAACGCTGGACTGTAAGTAATTATAAGATGTCCCAAATTAATGTTTACACTCTCTGAACTATCAAATACAGTCTAATGTGACTGCTTGTATNAGTAATTATAAGATGTCCCAAATTAATGTTTACACTCTCTGAACTATCAAATACAGTCTAATGTGACTGCTTGTATTTGACGCTATAAGGACCAAGGACAACGCTCGGTATGTGCGAATGTCAAGAGTTACAAATGTTCAAAATATCCGCCATCAGCAGCAAGACATCGTCTGCAACGCTATAGACCAGAACGACAAACTGCAGCTACGATTTCCATAGAAGTGGATTCACAGGCGACATAGCGTCCAGTTTCCGTGGTTTTGTTGCGTACACTGTTCTTCAGAGCTCTCCACAGATAGAGTTGGACAGCTGGCACAGTGTTTTCCTGCAACATGGTAAGATATCTTTCACCTGCAAACGTTCCGTCAAAGAATGGCTCCACTAGTCCTCTAACAAACACACCGCATCACACAACACACGAAAATTAACTGCTTGCTCTACCATTACGTGGGTATTTTCATTGGCTCAGTACACACAGTTGTAGCGGTGGACAGTTCAATTTAATTTAAGGTTTCTTCATCTGGCAAAACAATCATACCAGTAAAATGTTCATTAATGTTACACATGTTCACAAACCCACTCACAAATTTCGACACGCCTGTCTGGATGGTCTTCATNATTTCGACACGCCTGTCTGGATGGTCTTCATTCATAGTATGAAGTAGCAATGCGGGAATGGTAGGGCCTCCATCTTACTTGCTTTAAAATGCCATGAACGCTTGATTTACTGACGTCTAACTCACACGCAGCTTGCTGTACAGACTTCCACTTCCCAGGGGAACGTGTAAATGTGTGCAACAAAGTAACCATACTGCCTTCGCCCGTTGTCTTCCTGCCGCGACATCCTTTCTTCACACCACACACAGTTCCACCCTTCTCTAACTGGTCATATAATCTTATCGTTGTCACACGTGTCGGTGGCGCAGTATAGAATTCTGCCCATCGTCTCTGCACCTCTATAATGTTCTCATATTTCCTACAACACTTCAAAATTCACTTACGCTGCTCGAAAGAAAGCCTTATAACCGCTTGTGATTTCCTCTGCAATGATTGTAGTGCTGCCGTTCTTGGCTTCAAAAGAAACTGAAAACAGCAGAATGTCTACACGCACTCTCACACCCTCAACGTTGTCCTTATAGCGTCAAATACACGTAGTCCCATCAGATTGTCTTTAATAGTATCTCAGTTATTAATATACAAAGAATGTAAATAATTTGGGGCAGCCGGTATAATGCTAGAAATACGACATTTTATTATTCTTTAATTTAATGAGAATTTTAAAAAAAATGTGTTTCACACAGGCTGCATCACAGTTCAAGGGTCAGGTTGGCAGATGCATTAACGTGATGCATATTTTAACGAACGGTTCAAGGCAACGTTTTTATGTAACGATTTCTCAATTACGTTCGAAACTGTGGTCGTATTCTCTATTTGTGGGCGTAACATACTTTCTTGTAGTTTTTTGAATAGCCTATCTTGCTCATAGCGAGCCAGGAATTCCTTACCCAGACTGTTTTCGAAGTGGGTCTCGGGTCTGGTTAACTGCATAATCCACCCCTTTCAAAATTTCAATACGATCTGCTGTAGGCCACTGTTCGCGGTCACCATGTTTTCAATATTGGCTGCACGTGATTCGAATTCTGGTAACTATCGGAGTTAAGTTACAGTACTGATACCATGTTGTTGACTCGTGACAAGAATTACGCCACGAGCGACTTAATGGAAATGTTTTCAAATTGAGAGCATTTTTAATTTAAATAGTTGTATGCCTTAGTACATTATACAGTCCGTCCTACGAACTCTCACTGCATCACAAACGCTTGAGATAGATACACGACGCCACAAAAACCGTTAACTGCATTAGGTTTCTTGTTTAAAATTAGTTAACGTAACAGACCCAAGGCTTAGCTCTTAATTTATCCAAATGTGTTGTTACCATTAAATGACCCTTAGCCAACCTCGCATATTAAACATATCACACGCTCCAAAATTGACATTTCCACGCATTCAAAAATATCCACTAGTCTCCTTTTCTTAGTGCTTAAAAAAATTCCGTTGCCTACACTTAAAACATTAGTAGGAAAGATTTCAACCAGTGCCCTGTAACTGCCGAAGAGTTGAGCTGCTTGGTTAAAACTAAATAAGAAAATGGCATGCAACATAAGTGTGAAGAATAGTTTAATTGAAAAAACATCTTGTACAGTCACGGTTCGGCAGTCAGAACTAACATTTCCTTAGAGCCCAGTTATGGTCCAGGCAGTGGTAGATGGTGAACTGTTGCAAGTCATGCAGTTGTTGCTCTTCACTGTACCTGGCTGTTCCCCAGGTTACATAACCACAAAAACTTAGTTTTACTACAGATTTCCCGGCGACTGAGTAGGGTGCCTCGCCGTGCCGCTTGTTTGCAAATTATTGCGATACGTTCAAGGCCCCGTGCTCAACCGCCTCTGCTTAAATAATAAGTTACACAGCACAACAAGCAAAGTAAACTGCCCACGATCGGCGTTTACGTAAAAAAAAAACGTGTCTGACCAGTTGGAATAGAACAAANAACAAGCAAAGTAAACTGCCCACGATCGGCGTTTACGTAAAAAAAAAACGTGTCTGACCAGTTGGAATAGAACAAACTAATAGGAAATAATTCTTGCTAACACAGGAATTTTTTTGCATCTTGGTTTCAGCAGTATAATGTTTCACGTTCTCACTGGCAGGAGCTAAAAACTTTGCGTAAGATCCTTTAACACCATCATTAACGCCAAACCAGTCAAGTTAGGCCAAGTTGTAAGTTCAAACACACGAAGGTTTCATTTACTTCCTTATGCTATGTATGTTATGTTCGCCATGTCGGTTATGGGCAGGGGCAGCAAGTATCCTTCGGCCCCACTGTAGCGGATGTCTGCTGTGCGCATCAAGTGTATAATTTTCAGCGAACACCGGCATCCTTCCTAAAAAGGTTTACCACCCGCCACTGGCTCCAGGGAAGCTGGAGGATTTCCCAGAGGCTGCTGACGCCTGCCGGGTTTTGTCAGCCTAACGGTCTGTCCTTGAGAGGAACCAGATTCGGTAAGTGCCCTCAAGGTCACGACCTAGCCTCCTACGCCTCACCTGGTCGCATGGGGCGAACACGCAACCATCCCCTCCACTTCCATTTGATTACGGCAATGCTATTATTGCCTATCACTCTCCCGTCGGAAAACACAGCTCAGTACAAGAGAGTAAGTTAGTCATCAATTTTTTTTTTTTTTTTTTGCAGAAATGCTTGGTAAAGTGGTTTCCTCGATATGAAAACAATCGCTTACAGGAAAGAAGTGAGTATTTCTTGAAAGTGAAAAACACGTCACAGTAAATAATATCTTCCATGAAAAAAAAAANTTACAGGAAAGAAGTGAGTATTTCTTGAAAGTGAAAAACACGTCACAGTAAATAATATCTTCCATGAAAAAAAAAAACCAAACACAATGTAAAGACAGGTTACAATAACAGACTTCTGCAACGGATCAGACAAGTTAAAGGAGATAAATTATTTTTTAATTGACAATACCTACGATAAAAAATGCCCCGTACTAGCTCACAGTAATAAAANTTAAAGGAGATAAATTATTTTTTAATTGACAATACCTACGATAAAAAATGCCCCGTACTAGCTCACAGTAATAAAATTGAAACTATTCCTACAAATACGTACCATTTCTGCAGTTAATGTCAAAGTATCGCTTAATGTATATGCCCAATACAAACGAAACGCAAACTTGGCGAGCCGTCATTCTATTGATTTTTGTAAACAGGTGCTCACAGTAGAATCCTGGCGAATAGTGTTGAACACACTACATCACCGCTACTTTTATCTATCCGCGAGTTAGTGTTGCATCGCTGAACAGCTTAATCGGCACTGATTTACGGAGATTATAAACCTGATGGTAGTACTCACTTTGCCTTGTAAACGCGCTGCGTCCACCTAGCCGATTCTCACTGGATCCTGCCAGACGGAAGAAATGCGACTAGGGGGCACGAAGAACCCGCTCTTCGCAGTGCAATTCAAGTACCTTCACCTGCCACCAAACGGCACGACACACGCTAAGGCACTGGCACGAACTACGGTTTCCTGGTACCACAGTCTGTCATCACAGGCGACTCGCGCACCAACACAACCTCACCGCACTGCGCTCAAAGGAGGACTGACAGCAGGCAAGGCAAGCCCACCCGCCCGCAGCGCTGCGATCCGAGCTGTTTTATGCACACTGCGGGGCCGCCGTTTGCTCACCCCGCGGACCGGGCACACGCATTCAGTCGACCGCTCTCTTGCACCCTTGCACCACACCAGCTGCCAAACTATTTGTTAGTTTTGTTGCATCCATGTCATCTCATACATAATAGCACAAAGTTATTGAACAAGTTATATAAATGATATAATACAAGGTTTCACAATTAACACATCTGCTAATACATATACGAGTCAGGTTATACATATAAATGATGTAAAGTCAATTTTTTTTTNTTCACAATTAACACATCTGCTAATACATATACGAGTCAGGTTATACATATAAATGATGTAAAGTCAATTTTTTTTTCTCTATTCTTGCCCGTGGCAAGCTACCAGAACCCAGGAACACTTCATCATTACACTGTAGCATAATAAAAACATAAGGAAAAGGTAACACTACGTGCGCAGAATGTAATGCTTACCGGTATTATTTAAGTATTCTTCTTCAGAATAAAAAAAAATGTTTTGCAAATTTTGAAAAGCTAACTACCAAAGTAGGAAGGCCCGTTTTGTGCCAGTTTTATATTTACTGAGGGTATGAGAATGCATTTTTTGATTCCGGTGTTATACTGTGATCAAATTAATTTTTCTCAGATAGATTACTGTTTTTTGACATAACTGTAAGTAATGAACACACGTACTCACAAGCAAATGCGAAAATATTTACATGGGTCTGTTTTTTATCGTTAACTATACTTACAACTCTTTTTTCAATGTAAAACATTTTTTTTTTTTTTTACTGTTAGTGGCTATGCCCTGAAAATTATACCGTATGTCATAACGGAGTAAAAATATGCAAAATAAACCATATATTTATATCACACGGTTGTTGCGCATGTGCCTCAGATGAGTTGGTAGGAGCAACATTGAAAACTTAGGCTAAGATCAAATTGTTTGTGATGCATATGGTATTAAGTTTGAATTAGCCGGGAATGTTACTTTGATGTAACACTTTTAGATGAACTATTTTTCAGAAAACAGTTGTAGATGTTTGAAATACCGAAGTTATTCATCTGCTAGTTATGCAACACATTAAATGTTTTAGCGCTTCTTATTTAATTAAAAAAACTCACTATTTTGTTCAGAAATGTTTTGTTTCATTTCAATAGTTTTTCATTATNGCGCTTCTTATTTAATTAAAAAAACTCACTATTTTGTTCAGAAATGTTTTGTTTCATTTCAATAGTTTTTCATTATTTAAAAATATAAAGTAATTTGAAAATCTCACTTTTCAAGGACGTGTTCATCCCCCAGTAATTACTGTAGGCCATAAGTTGTATCAAGTTATCTTTCTAATTTTTAACAAGGGATTTTTAGCTGGAATTCGGAATAACGTTGTATACCAAAAGGCTAAAAATGTCACGTTGGCCCGATGCCCAGAAAGCGACGCGTTCAAATGACCGATACGACAAGTCTGTATGGATATCTTATTGAGCCATGACTAATACTATGTATTTAATACTATGGATATAACCCTTTTCCTCATCTTTTGAGATTAAGCCTAGGTATGAAATACAACAAGCTAACATTTTCAGAAATTACAAGCACATGGACGTGCTTCCATTTTTGTTGGCAGGAGATGAGTTGGGCTGCGAACATATTTCTTTCCACTCCATTCCCAGTACTTAACGTCTCTGTGACTCACCTATGTAAAAAAAAAGGGTGATGGTTTTCTTTAATATTAAAAGCTCTGGTTCTGTAAGGAAATAAAATATGAAAATGATGCCAGGTTCTGAACAATAGNGGTTTTCTTTAATATTAAAAGCTCTGGTTCTGTAAGGAAATAAAATATGAAAATGATGCCAGGTTCTGAACAATATGAAATAGAACACTGCAATCCCAAAAGACTAACAGCATTTAAGATTTCTTAAGAGTATTATTCTGGTCTTTAAAAATATTGCGAGTGGTTTCCGGGAAAACTAACGTGAATTTCAGCAATGGTCAAGGGACAACCTGTCACATTTGGGAGTTTTGGTGAGTTTTTTTCCCCGCTGTTCTCTTACTAATCATTGTTTCTCTATTTTCAGTTTTCCCCTACTGTTTCACCACTGTCAATTTTGTAGAAGAGCAATATTGCGTTCTGGGATGCATGTCTTCCATAATTACTGTTCAAGTTATTATTTCTGTAAAGGGTAAATGTTGTCAATAAACAACATATAAAATCAAATCAATCTGTCACATGTTGGAAATGCCTTACCTCGATTACAAAGGAGTTTGTACAGATGTAAGGAACGTTAGTGTTTCTTACTTTTATATGTCGAGGGGAAATTTCTCTTGTTGACTTTGTACTTCATCTTACTACACGTGTATCGTTCGTTGGATAATAGTATCGCTTTGAAATTGGAATTGGAAAGGGATTATTAACGTCCCCCAGTATTATGCCTGAAGGTTTATCAGGGAACGGTTTACATACTACAGTAACTTATGGCCTAATTTAAACTAACACCCATACATTACCTAGGATTCTAACCCAGAACCTCCCACACCGTAGACCGGCAGCACAACAACCGACTGCGCCACGATAGTTCTGCATCGCGTTGAAATAAGGTAGCTAAGTAGGTAGATAGGTAAGTAATGGGAAGCAGCTCGTCGATAGCGCGGTTGCTAACACGGAACATATGTTGCTCGGATGAGCAGAAGTGATTTCAGAAAACCATAGTTAATATAATCGTGATGGAAGGACGGGGAATCANCACAACAACCGACTGCGCCACGATAGTTCTGCATCGCGTTGAAATAAGGTAGCTAAGTAGGTAGATAGGTAAGTAGTGGGAAGCAGCTCGTCGATAGCGCGGTTGCTAACACGGAAAATATGTTGCTCGGATGAGCAGAAGTGATTTCAGAAAACCATAGTTAATATAATCGTGATGGAAGGACGGGGAATCAAACCCGAGCCCTACCGAATGCGAGTCTCTTATGTTATCACCTTGAGAGGTCGTATGGTAAAAAACAGTTACTTTAAATATTTGCAGTCAACTGTCCTTTAAAAAAAATAATAATAATTGCGTTTTTTCAAGGCTTAGGGGTACAACCAGGGCACGACTCGTACTTTTTGTTGAAGGGGAAGCTTTTTCTTTAGTAAACTCGACACTTTTAGAGACATATGATTGAAAACTATATTAGCATGCACCATAATTTGTAGAGATATGGCTTTCTTTTAAGCCATATACAATATCTAATGTAATAATATTGGAGATATGCACTCATTTGCAAAAAAAAATGATTACTACGAACGAATCGCGAGCGTAGTATCGTCGTAGACAGACATGTGTCCTATTCGCAATTAAAGCAGTTTGCTTGCACGGATGTACTTCTAAGGTCCATACATGTCCCTCCACCATTCATTGTTGCAAGACACCTCATAAGGCCTTAGTAGCAGTGTGAGCNCTTCTAAGGTCCATACATGTCCCTCCACCATTCATTGTTGCAAGACACCTCATAAGGCCTTAGTAGCAGTGTGAGCCACAGAGCCAATTTCCGTGAACATGCAGCATGTCCCAACGGCGCATTTGTCATGTATTTGCCCAGATGGGTGAGTTTGAGATAGGCTGCATCGTCGGCCTCCAAAAGGTAGGGTGGGCGCTTTGGCGCATCACTCGTCACCAATTAAACCGTTCTGCCCACACTGTGAGTCGATGTTGGACTCAGTGGGAACAGGAGAGTACACACACCCGTCGAGAAGGCTCGGGTCAACCCCGGTGGACCACCAGAAGGGCAACGGGCAACTTGCGGAATGGCGACTAGAGATGTTCAGCGACGAATCACGCTTCTGTCTGGATAGACAACAGCAGAATTCGAGTGTGGAGACGTCCTGGCCAGCACCGTGATCCACGCTTCGTTGTAGAGCGGCACACGGCTCCAACGAAAGGTGTCGTGGGGTGAGGTGTCATTATCTATGATTCCTGCACCCCACTGGTGGTGTTTGAAGGAACCCGGGCTGCATGGCGATATATCTAGGAAATTCTACTTCTTTGTGAAATTTCATTCCTGGTGCAGCTTGACAGCCCCATTTTATATCAGGATAATGCCCGGCCTCACACTGCACGGGAATCTCTGGCCTGCTTTCGTGATGTCAACATAGCTCCTTGGCCATTAAGGTCCCCAGACCTCTCGCCCGTTGAGAACGTTTGAGAAGCAGATTAGACGACAACTTCGGCCAGTGGCTACTACGGCGGATTTGAAGGGCAGTTGCGCCAGCTGTGGCAGGATCATTCTCAGGAGGATATCCAACGTCTGTATGTGTAGTTAGAAATAACCGGTTCTGGAGTAGGAGCTGGGGGGTTAGGGACGAGCCGATCGCCATTATGAAAGACTTCACACGGACATTTTTTCCCTTCGGAATTTCCCTTTTTTCCGTCAAAAACGGCTAAAATCGAGAGAATTTGTCTCAAAATTTATTGAATTTCCCTCAAAACAGGAAATTTTTTTTACAGAAAATGTGTTTTCAAAATGCGCCTGACTTTTGCACAATTTCCGCCGATGACCCCAAAATTTCGCTAAGTGACTCCTTTTTGGGGAATGCGGAATGAGGAGAGGAGGGGTTAGCCTGACATTCACGCTCTATCATTACATGCCAGCACCATCTATCTTGCCGAAAGAATGTTCAAGTTCATTGCCCCGTCAAGCAAATTCTCTGATCATGCTCTGTCATTCCACTTTCGTTTTCTCATATTCCTTCTGGTCTCCTTTCACCTGGCGCCCTGACGCCGACGAGTCTCATGCTCTGTCATTCCACCTGCGCGACACGGAGCGAGACCTGCCCACGCATGCTAGCCTAGAGTCGCACCGTATGCGCATTAAGTACGTCCTAAGCCCACCTATAAGCATAGTTGGCTGTAATTTCCGAGACGGTTTAAGATACAATCACCAAATTCATAACATAGACATCACACCCAACGACGAAAAGAACCTTGGAATATTGTGATGATTTCTATATACACAAGAGCCACCTAGGCTGAGCGGTTATACTGCTCGCCTCCCACCAATGCGAACCGGGTTCAACCTCCAGCCGGCTCACTCCGGATTTTCGCAAGTGGGAATCGTGCTGGACGATGCCGCTGTTCGGTGGGTTTTCTCGGGGATCTTCCGTTTCCCCCGCCCCTTCATTCCGGCGCTGCTCCATCTACCGTCACTTCACCCTCATCGGCTCTCAAGACCTTGATGTTAAGAGCCGACCAAATCTCTTCACTCACTCGCTCTTTATACATACTACCATGTCATGTACCTGTGCTCACTTACGTCCCCTTATAATGAAACCTTCAGGATGATCATATTTTTTTACAAATGAGTGTATAAGGTTATAATGTTCAAACCAACCATATAAAGCCAATGTATATAAATTGTTTTTAACAATAGAGTTTTAGAAGTCTGTTAATCTTAGTCGTTTATGGCTTCGTGTGTTTTCCAGCCAGTATTTTCTGTTTGAAGTAGGTATCAAGCTAGCTTCGTTGTTATAATGTATAGGTGGGAACGATTCATTTCATCACTCTTCGTGCATTTTTACTGTTCATGGAGGGAAATCACTTTACCTGGCAGGGAATTAATTGTTCTTTAAATGAGCTAGGGAAAATATGTAATGAAGTGGGGAAAACCCTGGCTCCTCCCCCCCCCCGCCTTTTTCCCATTGACTCACACACAAAATGTTTTGTTTTGAATCGCAGCTGTGATATCCAGCTCTTTGAACATAGTCAGATAACTTAATTTTCATTCTCCTTTATCTGAATACAAACTGGTGGGAATGAGTTATTGGTATTTGCTATACTTTCCAAAAATAACAATGACGGTAATAGTTCTAAACATGATTGTTCTACTCGTATATTAACTGTTGAAACTCGTACGAGCATTAGAGAGGACAAAATACTGAATATTTCGTTCGCGTAAGGAAAATTCAGTCTTTTACGGTAAGAGAGCGTCAAACATTCGTGCGCTGAGCATGCGAGAGGAAACCACTAGCGGACGAGAGATATGTTGGTTGCAACTACTGTAGACGGTGCAGCCGTAACAGACGTCTTGGGGAAAATCAGTAGCGGTGCTGTAGAACAGCACCATTGAGTAAAGATATACACTAGAGTGGCCACGGGATAGGGAAAAGTCTGACCAGTTTATTATGTTAGTTCTTGGGATGATTCAGAGGAGCGCTAGTGTTCTCGACTGGGAGTTAGCAGGCAGCAGACGACGCTGTAGACAAAATATCTCGCCACCTGTGCGGTGTTGCCAGTTCTGCAGCCGTCAAAAGTAAGTCATCACCCTGGCCTCGGCTCACCCACGTGTTCGTTCACATTCTGCTAAAGCGAGCCTGTCACACGTGAGTTATATCGAAAGCAACGTCGACACTTATGATTTGAGTACTTTTACTAATGGCGACCATGGCATGTGTTTCGTTTCTGTCGTAGAATTATTTGTTTGCTGAAATTTGCTGCGATTTTCATTTCGTTCTTATGTGAAAGGAAATTGTCAGGAAACGATTGTTCACTAGTCGAGAAATATATGTTAGACGCACGAAGGTCTACAATTTGACTTGGTGTTTACAGTTTGGGGTTGTGATCTACTACAAAGATGACTGTTCGTAAAAATTATCAGTACGTTAAATTTGTCGATTCAAGTGTCATTAAGGCTGTGTCCGAACCCAGGAATGCACTTATGTATATTAGCATACTCCACTCGACTCGATACTTGATAAATTCCGACAGGTATACTTATTTGCATTAGTTACAGCAACTAGTCAGCTGGTAAGATTCTGAACAAGCATTTTGACAAAAAACAAATACTGAATATGTGCTGGAACGTAGGCGCATAGATTTAAAGGAGCTGTAGCTGAAAAGCACATGACAATGAAANTTTAAAGGAGCTGTAGCTGAAAAGCACATGACAATGAAAGTTTTAATATTAATCAATCATATGCGTTTTTTTTTTCAAGAAAGGAATGCATAAGTATTTGACGCAGTAAACGCAGTTATCAATAATGTATTATTAAAACTGATAAAAACTACAGGTACATTTTATTTTAACACTAATANGCAGTAAACGCAGTTATCAATAATGTATTATTAAAACTGATAAAAACTACAGGTACATTTTATTTTAACACTAATAATAGTATGAATACAAATTAATTTTCGAATTTTTATATACCTTTTACACTCATCCATTATAAAAAAATTCGCAGTGTTCTAACTGCCCTGCATATTAATTACATATTCATCCCCACGCCCGGTTTATAACAAATCACGAAGAAAACTGGTTACGTTTATCCCAGCTCTTCTAGATCATTAAAGGTTAAAGAGTATACATTATTAAAAACTTTTCTCAGTTGCTTTTTTCGAAAGTTAATGCCTCCATAAAAAGAAATATTAGGACTAACAACTATGAACTACATATAAACCGCTTTCAAAATAGTAGCTTATGGGCTGTAGGGGCGCGAGACTTACACACATTCGTTTCCCCGTTTGCGTGCGTATGTAATTTCCCGAGACATGTACAACATTTATATACTTAGACGAATGCGAAGGCTGTATGAGTGTGTATTTCATTAAGCAGAAAACTTTACGCATACTGCGGGGAAAGGACATCGATGATCACATATAAGGCTCAACTCTAACGTATGTTTTTTTAAGCAACAATACAATTGTCGTCTCGGTAAGATCCGTGTTTACAATAATGATGTGCATTAGTAGTTATTGTCTGAAAAGCTGGCAACTATGTGTGCTTACAGTTATACGAGTGTAACACCGCAAACCATTATATATTCTATACTGAAACCTTGAACTCATAACACATTATCTGTAGATCTTGTACAGCGTGTGGGCAGTCTGATCTCCTGTACCTGAGCCGTTTGGGTTTAACAGGAGTATAATCCAGAGCAAAATACAGTGCGCACAGCACTAGTATTATAATTCAGAACAGCCACAAAGCCATGTTAGACATTGTATTTTGCCACTTCATATATTAGGTAATCCATGCTGTGCACACCGACCAGTCCCATAATGTCTGTGCACCCAGAAAATAATAAACACAACCGTGCTTTAATTGGCTGCAATTGAATGCAATGCAATATAAAGAGAGTATACTCCTTCCAATCATGGTGGGTGGGCGTGGTTACCACCTCTTCTGTCAACAGCATCGTACAGAGTTGAATCTGCACGCACCACCTTGATAGGACCGAGGCTTATCAAACCTCTACGAATGTGCTTCGTAAACGAGTCCTCTTGCTAGGCGGACCAGAAGACTAGCGTCCCTTCATTAGCGAGCATCAACACTTCGAAACCGTGTCCGGCGACACGCCACTTTTATTCGTCAAGGGGTACACTCGAGTGGCAAGAGCCCATCATCAAACCCAGCACTGTGTGTCGTGGGGATTCAGTGGAAGAGAATTCCCTTTTCCACCCCCCCCCCTCCCATGGCTTCTGAGACCGCACAGACAACCATTACAGCTACCCAGCTTCTACCACCAGGAGCAGCCCTCCAGGCAAATACCCACCTCCAGGCCTCCTCCCAGCGGGAGGTTCAACCAATACCACCCAGAGTCCGACCTGCGATTAGCACGGTCAAAGGCCGGGGCTTCTCACTTATCACCTGGGTTCCCTAGACTATTCCCTTCACACTGAGTTTTCACCCAGGAGAATCCCAACTCCTCCAGGACGCCAGACAGTCCCTTCTGCGGAGCTCCGCCACAACGAGATCTACCCAAAGGGCCTCAGTTGTAGATGTGCACTCGGCTCGTGGGTCGTCACCGTAGGCGAATAACATATGCAGCCTCTGGAAAGCTGCAGATGGCCTCACCATGGCTGGTTGCCAGTGCACTGGCGGGGCAGCCACTAGTCCATTATCATCCTCACTCCATCAGCCACAGCGTTTCCATCATGTTTCCAGCACTGACCTTTCAAGGAGGTTGAGATGGACTTGAGCAGTGCTAGGCTATATTATTGCATCACTGCCCCATTTCAGGGACCAGGTCTCGGACCTCGCAGCAGCACATGGGCAAACCCTGCCCAGAACAAAAATTTCGAGAGTGCCCCACCGGAGCATCAACCGGGGTGAAGAGCCTTCCACTGGAACCACTAATGGCCCCAAGCTGTGGTCCAGCGAGAAGGTTACACCACTTCACGCCGATCTGCTCTTACACCTAAATAAGCCGGTGACCACTATGTAGGCCTTCACCAGGGGGTTCGCCGAACTAGGATAGTCATTCCCGTAGTCACGACTACCCAACCAGGCACTCTGGGGTGCTGAATCTGTACAATCCCTATACACCCGGATTATGCTGCTGGTTTTCACCAAGTGCACTTTCAGCTCCTCCCCGTCGCCTTACACCCATTACAGATTGGTTGCCCGACCACCAGCCCAGCTCCAACCCGACCCACCAGAGCCCCTCGAACTCATAACAGTGCGAAAAACGTTGACACTGAAGTTATTATTAGTAATGTTAACACTAATGAATGCATGAAAACGAAACATAACAAAGAAAGTCGCAGTATTCAACTTAAGACTGCATTACAAAATATAACTATTTCTACAGTAAATATCAGTTGAATGCAATTCTAGGCAATGGAAACAGGTGACCAGTCTGTTATGTTTACCTTTGTTCCTAACCTAACTTTGTATCTCACAACCATATTTAAGCACATCATACTTCAAAGCCAACTTTTTCTGTCAGAGAAGCTTATTTTTGAAAACAAATATAATCCTTAACATGTGCACACACACGACATTTTAGTATTGTTTGACGCATGGCACATATAGTAAATAGAGAACGTCGCTGTCATAACCCCTCCCCTGCCATATTATCCTTCCCGCAAACGCCTACAAGTTGACACACAGTGTGGGACATTACGACAGCCAGGACAGGTCAACCCAGAGAAGGGATATTCAGTTACACGTGTCGCTACAGCGCGGGACCTCTTCCTCACCACGCCCTAGCAAAAGTTCACGCCAGAGAAAACGGCTGACAAGCTTGGAAGTGGTGCCACGAGCACTCCTCCCCTACCCCCTTAGCAAGGCAACTGGGACACGCGTAGCGAAAGGAGAGCTGACAGGGTAAGTTTTAGGGTGCAGACCCCTCCTTCCACCAACAAGAACCAGGGCGCGTGGATGAAGTGCTTTGTACTGCGCACTTCCTTCGCCTCCCTCCCTCAAAAAGGTAGACACGTGTAGGAATCTAGGGAGGGCATACAGATAGTTTAAAAGGCGTTTTTCGAGACAAGGGAGGGGTCAGTGATATCGGGTCCGTTGGTCAGTGATATCGGGGCAGTCGGAGGCTGCGATACTCCGCGCCGGGATAATCAGTTACGTCAGTGAAGTCAACCAGTCAGTTAGGAGCACTCACCGAGAGAAACCGAGGCCGGGCAGATCGGACCCTGGCCAAGTGAGTCAGTCGCATCAGTCAGTCAGTGAAACCCTGTCGCCGGGAAGCCAACAAGCGGCAGGTGGCGCGGCGTTCGGTACTGCCACACCAGGACGCGCAGGTAGTCAGGATCGGGAGCCGGATCGGGGAAGTCAGCCGGGCGAGAATCACAACATTAAGGGGTCAGCCATATTATCGGGACGCAAAACGCGGGGTTCAGGGCGCAGGGCAGAATAAGTTAAACAGTTACCAGAGTTACGTCGGGCGAGTAGTTTCACCATGCCGAGACGCGAGTCAGTCAGTCAGTCGCCAGTCAATTAGTTACAATTATGCACCGAGAAGGCGGAGTCGAGTGGTGAACTTCAACGAGAAGAGCCATGTCGAGCGAGTGGGAGTAGTCCAGTGCAACCCCGCATCGAGGGCCAGGGTTTGGGCCCACCAAGGGTCACCTCGCTGGGACATGGTAGGGAGGTAACGAGTCAGTACAACCCTACACTNGCCAGGGTTTGGGCCCACCAAGGGTCACCTCGCTGGGACATGGTAGGGAGGTAACGAGTCAGTACAACCCTACACCGAGAACGGGAGCGAGTGGTGAGCTTCAACAAGAAGCACCATGTCGAGAGGAAGCCAGCTGAGTGCAACAAGTCAACCAGAACCAGTCCGGGGGCCAGTAAAGTGGCCAACCAACTCACCAGAACACAAGTTACCGCCGCCGGAACAGGACCTGTAACAGGGGCCATCCAACTCACCAGATCTCATCTACTGCCGGAACCACTACCCCGCAACAAGTACAGATAAGTAACAACGTCGTCACTCAGGGACGTTTCCTGTCGCCTAATGCCCCCACAGCGTCGGAAACGTAGCCAGAACACTGTAATCAGTCCTTCAGGCCAAGAACTCGCAGGGCGTTAAAGTATGAGTAAATTCTCGGCACAAGGTGCCGGAAAAGTATGCATAAACTCTCGGAAAAGTTCCGGGAATGTATGAATAAATTCCCGGGCAAATAAACAGGTTAAAACCAAGGTAATAAAGCATTGTTTTATACACCCTCAACCTTCAAGGCACCTTATAGTCTGTGCAATCTAACATTAACTGAGGACCCTACTACCCACTCTGTACACCACAGGTGGGGAGTAGCGTCATGTTTATACTTACATTACTGTAAATAACCGTTTCCCGCCAACAACATCGTCTGCTGTGTTCTAAGTGGTCGTCGCCACAGAAGTTTCACTTAGGATATAAAATATAACTATTTCTTTCAACGCTTAAGGAAATCCCAACAATGCACACCACCTGCTAAGTTACATTGGAAACCAATATTAAGTAACACGCTTTCGTTTCATCTGTACACGTCTTAAAGCATAATTTAATGCTTAAATTTTCTATTGTACACCCAGCTTTACTTCAGACTTCGCAGCTTACGCTAAATTAAAGTGCGTAGGTGTGTTTAAACGCAGTCGAATCAAATAATTTCTCTGATCATAGTGTACAGTTGTTACCAAGAAGAACAGAAAGTAATTGTAAATATCTTCACAGTGTCAAAATTATTTCATGTATTCTGAAATGTTTGTCATCTCTTAGCCTACAAATGGATGATAACAATTTACGAACAATATGCAACAATTTGAATTATTTGTGACAGAAGGATATCATTGAGTGTTAACTTTGTGGCAAATTTACAAAATTATAATTTACCTTTCCCTAAAAGTTGTTATGTTCTCTGTGCCCCATGTTTTGTTAAATGAATAAATACTTTTTTTCGTTAATGAACGGAATATATTGTATAACATGTAAGATCATCTTCATAATGAGGAGTGTTAATTCATACAGCAAATTTAGTTTCGATTCGTTCATCGTGGGTATTTTCTCATCTTTACTAGCATTCCCCTACCACTTAACAGTGTTAATTTTAATATGTTAGTAAGATACTAGCAGTACGTAGAGTATCATATTTTCAAAACATTATTTCTTCTGATATTTAAAAAAGGGTTTTATGAAGTTTCCGGTGCCTAAATTTTGCGACAGGCGTGAGTCATTTAAGCCGGCACTACACGATACCCAATTTCTGCTACCTTCTGTTAAACCCATAGGCACAAAAGAAGGCATGCAAGTTTCTATAGTAGTAGAGAAGAAAGAACGTATCAGTTCATACCCACACGTTACCTAAAGTGCAAACAGAAAATTGTAAATGGCAGGCAAAACAATAGGGGGCAGGGATACAAATGCAACCAAATGTTGTATATATGCGCTTTGTGGTGCATCCAAAAGTATGAAGATGTTTTATTTCCCCTGAAGACTGCATTTATTTAGGTTTCGAAGTACGAGTACTATTTATGTATGGAACATGATATGAGTACCGGCACTGCTTATGTATGGAAAATAAGGTAGTGTACTCACGTGTTTGTTCGACGGACATTTACGTCACTCATTAAAACATTAGCAAATTATTTCAACAGAGGAGTAACCAGCAATTTACTTGAGGGGTGGGGGAGATTTCATACTTCTATTTTTGGACAAAATACGAAAGCTGTAATATTACTAATTAATAGTTAAAATATTATTTATAATCAATGGACTAATATACAGATATGGAAACACAAAATGCTATAAACATATAAACATCCTTCATGTTCAAGGGAGATCACACATTTCTTAAATTAAAATAAAATACAAGTTGTCATTTTATTTTCAAATTATATTTTCATTTCCGATTTGGGGGGGGGATTNAGCAGCGCCACTGTATTTACATATATTGCTTTAATGAGCATAATAATCAATATTGTGCTTTCCGTAATTTAACAAGCTTTTACGGTTAGAAGGCCAAAATAAGGCAACTATCACAATATTAAACTTAACGCTTTTATGTGTACCTGTTAAAATTACTCACGCTACACAACTCAAATTATCTACTTTAGAAACCAATCGATTTTATTAGTCAATAGCCACAGCTTGTCGATTGCACTGTGCTGTTACTTACGTATTATTAATTTTAGACAAAGTGATTCTGAAAATAATCGTTTTCTAACAATAACATAAGCTATAAACAGCAATAATGTATCACATAAAATATTTCGTAACACGACGGAGGTTTGAACTCTGAAGCCTAACATTAATCGGTGCAGGTCCGCTCTCCAACCCACTGAGCTTCACACACAGCCTGCTGAAAGTCCGTGTGATAATGTATATACATTACGTAACTCCACATTTATCGCGTATTTTATTAAGTTCTGTTTGCTGTTTTATTATTAACGTGTTAGTAATTTTCAACGTTTCCCATTACATACGCGTACATTAAGTTTAATTTTGTACATACATACGTTTTACACAACCCGTAATCTTTTCGTAAACGAACATATACGGCTTGAGGTAATTACTCGTGCGTCCCCCATCTTGTCTGTCCCAGCTTCGTGGGTATAGCAGACATTCAGAACACGTTCTACTGTTATGGGGCTTGGTTTGGGGGCGACAGAAATGGAGTATGAGTGAGAGAGAGGGTAGATGCCACAGTGGCAACGCTGCCGACTTCCCCGCGCAGCCGCCACGAAAATGGACTAGCGCTACGTGGTGTTCATACCAAGAACTACAATTCTTACCTGCTGGAGTGGTCAGAAACTTTAACGTGTGGAAATATCTTTACTAAATAACAGCACTACATTCTGTGTATAAGTCTGTTTATACGGTAAACTGGGCACTTTTACAAGCCATGCAAGGTTTGCTTGTGTGCACACAGTGTATTCTTCCGCCATATGCAAAGTGAACATTGCCATGATCACTTTGTTCATGCGTCATTTTAGTGAGAATGTAAAATTATCAGAAAAGTATATTTAACGAATTTGCTAATTCTTACACCTATAAGCATTAATAAAACAGAAAACGAAAGAAATCACATCAATATTCACAAATATACAACTTAATATTTTTGCTTCAATGTTAAGACATGGCACTACTGTACTTCATCGTTACCAACTTAACTGGATGCATGCCAGTCAGTGTGCATGTTTAAATAGATACATGTAGGGGTAACAGCAATTTTCGAACGTTCATTTCAAAAGTGCTCGATTAACAGTGAACAACTCATACAATGATCATTGTTTCATACCGCAAGCAATGGGCATCGACCTGCTTCAACTTTATAGAGGAAAGCAAACTATGTATTTTTATTTCAGTGTAACTACCTTATAATTTAAACTCTTGATGCAAACACCCAAATTGACGCTTGGGACAAACCTTACTGATTTATATATTTAATCATTATTAATATCAGTAAAATTTTATGTTTGAAATTGTTTTTTACGAAATATTGTAGCTACTTACAGATAACAGCAGTGCGTTTGCATTGTCCAAATCGGTTCGCAAAAAATTAAAAGTAACATAATCATACATGTGCATATTTATCTTTATGGTTCTGAAAGTAGGATCTGAAGTTGTGGCCCTACTTTCAAGCAAAGTTCGAAGGATTTGCTTGGTTCATTCCAAGCCGAATATTAACTCACAATATAAACAACGCTTAAAAATCTTCGTTCTTGCCTGGTGCATTGAATATTTGCTGACAAATTTACAAGAACCCAACACCTATCACGAAAATAAATGTTAATGTATCGGCTGTTTAATGGCACAAAGTATCGGAAAGGGGCTGGGGAGTGTAGAGGAGAGATTTGGGTGGCTCTGAACATCGAGGTCTTGAGAACCGATGAGGGCGAAGCGAGGTGAGTATGGAGCAGCGCTGGAATGCGAGAGCGGGGGAAACGAGAGATCGCCGAGAAAACCATCCCCGACCAGTGACATCGTTCTGTGAAAATACAGGAGCAACCCCGCCACCCTGTTCGCCTTGGTGGGAGGCGAGCAGTCTAGCCACTGCGCCACCATGGCTCCGGGCGGAAGGGGACGAGGCAGGAAAGTAAAGACGCCTTTCCGGGGCCAACGCAAAGCGAAGCACCATTGGTGCTAGCCTTGAACAACGATGTCGATGAAATGTGCGTGCCCACTTGTCACAGAAATACACTGAAGTAATGAGGGCGGAATACTTGTAGAAGAATCTAATCATGTCGGTTGAGAACAAGGGCGTTGTAAAGGGGGGGGGGACATTTTCCAATTTCACCAAGGGACGCCAAAACTTCACGTGGTGTAACTGTATATTTACACACTTTACGTACTTTTAATGATAATTTTTGTGTCGATATAAGTTTTTTTTTTTGTAAAATATGTGAACAGGAAGCAATGTGTGTGTGTGCGTGTGTGTGTGTGTAAAAACTAAAATAATTCTTTTAAAAATTAACTTTTGGGAAGGGACGCTATATCCAACACCAGGGGCGCCAAATTCTCTACACGACCTCGGCCACCTCCTAAACTAACCTAAGTCAGAAAGGTCCCGACGCTACGCTGCTAGCTGAGACTCATGCATGACATTAGTTACAGACGGCGTGAAAGTGGCCACAAAAATACAGATTACAATTACGTCTATAGTTTATTTGAGATTTAAAAATGTTGCCTCCTCGCTGCTTCTTCCAGCCAATCGCTTGGGCTGGGCAATGATCTCCACTCCCTAGTGTCAACTTACACGACCGCAGGCTGTTGCCATGCAGTGCGTTTATGTCCGGTTGGAACGGAGCACTGTGTATTGATGGAACAGTCCCACACATTTACTGCACTCTTCGCGGTTTCTTCACACTTTTGAATCAAACCTTAGAAAAATCACCCCATGTATAACGTGTTTAGCTTTTTCCTAAATATGCCGCCATGTATCTCAAACGTTTTATACACATATTAACAGAAAAATTATATTATTTTTTGTTAAATTGAAATTTTATCTATATTATAAACGTAAATTATAACATTTCATTTATGATAAGTATGAATAAAACAATGAGTAACCATGTGTGTTGGCAACGCCTAGTAAGAAATAGTTCTCATGCAAGATGTTATTACAAATGAGTGCGCAAGAATTCGGTGCGTTGTCCTTTGGTGCAATTTTCTAAGCTTCGTTAAGCTTAGTTTCCACGAGGCGGACGAATATCTTTGGGATAGAACTTAAGCAGGGCTTCACAAAAGAGTGAAGTAGCCGTGAATAACATAAATCTCAGAGCTGCACGGCTTCTCTATGTACCAGTCGGCATGCCCCTGGCCACCGCACATCCGGTCACCATCGCGACCGACGTCTTCGCATGACGGGCATTTTGGACCGTGTCCAAAATTCGTCAAGAGAGTACTCTCTAAACCACTCTTGACGTCATGGAGAGCCCTCTATGCTGTCCTAACTCGAGGGAGAGCGGACGACGATGTACACATACTGCTCATAGTCTTGTAAACTTTTTGTGTATCCAGAAGTGTCAGAAGTATTTTTCACCTTAACGTAATTATTACGACTGTGAAATATATAATAAAAGCAATATTCCGTATGGTATATAATATAATGATTTACGACGTGATTACGTTTAGATTTGGTTTAGGTCAGGTAAGCACAAATTATTAATTTGTCAGCTATATACATATGTAACAGCCCAGATGTTAAGCTCATGAAAAGTTTTGGAATCGCAATATGTGGATATTTGCGATATGGAACGGGGGAATGGACTTCTTGTCGGCTGAAGTATAAATTTTTTTTTGACTCACTTTGTTGGAGTACAAAATTACGAACATTTTAAGACACAAATCACCTTTCTGTCTCAAAATTTAGCAAGGATATGAATTTGTGAATTTTAATAATTCTAAAACAAAGTTTTGATTCAAACGCATTTTAAGATCCTCAGTGTAATTTGTCGGAATTTTAAATATAGGCTGTTCGCAGTTAATTGAGCACTTCCAGATGTTCTGCTTAGGATATTATTTTCTCACCAATTGAAAATTGATTGACACGGCTCTAACTTTGAATTATAGCTTTCATGTAATATTTGCTTGGCCGACAACAGGTCCCTTTGCCCATTTCCGCATCACGTTGAAAGGAAACATTGTAAATGTGTTTGAGAACTGGAACGAATGACAGTTACAGTCAGTGAAACAATATCGAGGGCTTACAAAGGAGGCACGTCTCAATTCAGTGTACCGAAGTGTGCGAGAAGAGAAATTGTAAGTTGGGGCACTGTCTTGTGTAAGGCAGGGCTGGTGGCTGTAAAATCTGCAACCAGAATGCTCATCGCGTGCAGTAGGTTGCCTAATTGCAGGCTGTGCGTGGTGCATATTTGCATAGTCTTTTAGGTGTTGAAGCGGGCGTCCGAGGAAGGAACGGGACTTCAGTACGTCTCAGCGCTAAGTTCCATACGTCTACAAAGAAAATAATCCATGCAAGGAGGCATTTATTGCGTCAGAGAGAGAGAGAGAGAGAGAAAGAGAGACAGAGATATTGAGCAGCCATGGCCACGACTGGGACAATGACTGACCCCATGAGAGCACTAATAGTAACCCTTAACTAAGAAGAGAGGGAAAACCAGCGTATGCACAAATTATCGACAGGAGAAAGATGGATAGGAACCGTGCAATTACAAGTTCCGTCCCCCGTCACCATGATCTTTCCCCCCACCTAGGTATTTTTAAGTAGATTCCTTAGTAATATGATAAGATATGGTATGTTCACCGCCAGGGGATTGGGCATGGAAACAAGGGGGACGAGCCGCGGCAATCTTGGATGACGTCACGCGGCCCTTTTTTCCCTCGGAATTTCCCTTTCTTCACTTAAAAAAGGCCAAAATCGACAGAATTTCCCTAACAATTTCCCGAATTCCCCTCAAAATCAGCTAAATCTACCGCAGAAAATTGTGTTTTGACAATGCAGCTGATTTTTGCACACTACGGCGGAATCCAGTGGAAATTGTGCAAATGCTCGCCGGAGTGTGCAATCATTTACAAGCACGTTCTGTCATTTCATGACAGCACCATCCATCTTGTCTGAAGAATGTTCGAGTTCATTGCCCTGTCATGCAACTTCTCTCATTCCTTCCAGTCTCTATCACCCACGCCCGTTCCCTCTCGCCAGCTCTGTCCCTTGGGATTTTCTCATATTCCTTCCAGTCTCCTTTTTTTCTCATGCTCCCTCATTCCTTCCTGCCTCTCTATCTCTTATTCATTCGATCACTTGAAGGGGGTTTATCATATTCCTTCCGGTTTCCTATATTTTTACCCTTTCAGCTCTCTGGCCTTACGAGCCCACCATATCTGATGTTCCCTCATCACCGTCGTCTGCTGCCACCTTTGTGTTCTCATATTCCTCCCGGTCTCCTTTCACCTGGCATCCTGGCGGGACGAGTCTCATGCTCTGTCATTCCACCTTTTTTTCTCATAATCCTTCTGGTATCGTTACACCTGGTATTCTGGCGGGGGACGAGTCAGTCTCATACTATGACATTCCAACTTGATATTTTTATATTCCTTCTGGTCTCCTTTCACTTGACGTCCTGGAGGGGACGAGTCTCATGCTCTGTCATTCCACCTGCGAGGCCTGCCCAAGCACGCTAGCCTAGAGTCACACCGCACGCACGTCAAGTACGTCCTAAGCCCACATAAAAGCATAGTTGGCAGTAATTTCAGATCCGTTTAAGATATAGTCAAGAAATTCTAACATGGGCAACACCCCCGACGACGAAAATGGTCGCAAGGGGAAGTATGTCCTAAGCCAACCTATAAGCATAGTTGGCCATAATTTCCGAACCGTTTAAGATACAGACACCAAATTCATAAAATAGGACACGTAAGTCTTAAGCCCTGTTATAGGCATAGTTGGTCAGCATTTCCAAACCTAGTTCGGGAACATGTAACAACCGTCCACACATGTAAATAAAATAAAGGTATGCATTCAATTGCGTTGTTAAGTTACCATTGTATGTAGGAGTGCAGGGTTTGAAATAGCACGCACATACGCATTGGCATGCACGCATTCAACAATCGGCCATCGCCGCCCTTGTCGTCTGCTACCGCAGGTGTCTACCAACTCGGATCCCCCTCAGCGATTGCTAGTCCCCTTCGCATACCAATATCCAGGCTGTATATTAAGTTGCAAAAATATATACATAAATAAAAGTTAGCACAAAAAAGTTGAAACAAAACATACATTTAAACCATTGGTCGCGCAGGAAAGACGTCACTGCTACGGGCCGATGCAAACAGATATTAAAAATAATTAATATAAAAGAAAATAGTTGTAAGCATTTAACAATCAGTGTATATTGTGCAAGCATCAAACGCTCTATGTTACGTTAGGCGAAAAAAAATACCACTATGAAGTGCGGGAACGATAAAATGACAACACTGCTACACACTGATACAACAAATATAAAAATAAAATGTTAAGGAAAACAGTTATAAGCACTTACCAACCAGCGCAAACACATTACACAAGTATTGTTTGCTGTATGCTATGTTATACGATGCAAGACAAGACCAGGCCATCCTGGTTTGTACAACAGAATAGCAAACGACTTCTTTATTAACCGATTGAAACGAAACCGTCAAATTCAGAGTACAGCCAACACTCACAACACTAGCAGCAGAATGCGTCCGATTCGACCGATGCTGTGTGATCAACTAACATCTTGAGAACCTGTAAGGCAGCCCAGGTGATCGGCCGGCGGCGCGAGCACCGCGCAGGTCTCGGCAAGTCGAAAGGATGGCACATAACACTAGCTGAGAGAGACGCATCAGGCTCCAGGGTGGCAGACCAGCCGAGACACACATGCAATTACTTCCCTTTACGAGAGGAATTCAATTATACAGTGCAAGTAACAATTTATTACGTTTTAAATCTCTAAATAGTATAAAACAAAGTCACTTATCCACGTCTGTCTATATATTCGCTTAGTACATCTAAACTATTTGATGGATTGTGATGTGGGTTTCAACATCATTTAGAAAATTTCTTGAGGAAGATTTTGATGAATAATACATTTGTATTTAATGTAAGGATAGTAGAGAAATGTCGAACTGTTTGTAATCAAGTCGTAAAAAACTGCTTTTGGGGTGCTTACATGGCTTGCGCTGAATAAACCATAAGAAATACATCAAACTAATGTACTACAGAATTGTAGCTCTCAAAAAGGTCCACAGAAAAATCCGCGATAGCATATGTTTACCTTTTAAGGGTAACCCACAGTAACCATTTTTGTCATTCAAAGTATCGATGTAAAAACTAAATTGTTACCGGGAGAAACCAGGCCGGTTCGCTAGTATTATACACTGAGGCGACAAAAGTCATGGGATACCTCCTAATATCGTGTCGGACCTCCTTTTGCCTGGCGAAGTGCAACAACACGACGTGGCATGAACTCAACAAGTCATTGGAAGTCCCCGGCAGAAATATTGAGCCATGCTGCCTCTATAGACATCCATAATTGCGAAAGTGTTGCCGGTGCAGGAGTTTGTGCACGAACTGACTTCTCGATTGTGTCCCATAAATGTTCGATGGGATTCATGTCGGGCGATCTTGGTGGCAAAATCATTCTCTGGAATTGTCCAGAATGTTCTTCAAACCAATCGCGAACAGTTGTGGCCCGGTGACATGGCGCATTGTCATCAATAAAAATTCCATCGTTGTTTGGGTACATGAAGTCCATGAATGGCTGCAAGTGGTCTCCAAGTAGCCGAGCATAACCCTTTCCAGTCAATGATTGGTTCAGTTGGACCAGAGGACCCAGTCCATTCCATGTAAAAACAGCCCACACCATTATGGAGCCACAACCAGCTTGCAGAGTTCCTTGTTGACAACTTGGGTCCATGGATTCGTGGGATCTGCGCCACGCTCGAACCCTAACATCAGCTCTTACCAACTGAAATCGGGACTCATCTGACCAAGCCACGGTTTTCCAGTCGTCTAGGGTACAACTGATATGGTCACGAGCCCAGGAGAGGCGCTGCAGGCGATGTCGTGCTGTTAGTAAAGGCACTCGAGTCGGTATTCTGCTGGCATAGCCCAGTACAGCCGAAGTTCGCTGCACTGTCCTAACGGACACGTCCGTCGTACGTCCCACATTGATTCCTGCGGTTATTTCACGCAGTGTTGCTTGTCTGTTAACACTGACCATTCTCGGTCATTAAGTGCAGGCAGTTGGCCACTGCGTTGTCCATGGTGGGAGGTTATGCCTGAAATTAGGTATTCTCGGCACACTCTTGACACTGTGGATCTCGGAATGTTGAATTCCCTAACCATTTCCGAAATGGAATGTCCCATGCGTCTAGCTCCAACTACCATTCCGCGTTCAAAGTCTGTTAATTCCCGTCGTGCGGCCATAATCATGTCAGAAACCTTTTCACATGAATCACTTGACTACAAATGAAAGCCCAATCAATGCACTGCCCATTTATACATTTTGTACGCGATACTACTGCCATCTGTATATTTGCATATTGCTATCCCACGACATTTGTCACCTCTGCGTATATACATGTACTTATTTGAATACATACTATTTATAGTGCTAGAACTGTAAGCACATACAAAACAAAATAAATTTAAACCATTAGCCGCGCAAGAGTGACGTCACCACTACGCGCCTTAGCAAGCAGATATAATAAAAAAAAAATTATAAAAGCAAATAGCAAATGTTGTCATTTTAAATATGTACCATTTATAATGCTAGAACTGTACGCACATTACGAAACGAATTACCCATGAATCGCTCGCCACAAATTTTTTTATTAATATAGACAAGGAGATATCGCATCAAACACACACAAACGCACGCACACACACACACACATACTCAAATGCATGTTCATCGCAAATACTTGCAGCCTGCCAGACATTTATAAGAAGCTGACAGACAGTTTACACTATGACAACCCGAGACGGGCAACACGAACTGCCATGTACTGATAATCGTATACAAGCTGCATTCTGTAAAAAATGGTTCCCACTTTGTTGTCGAGCATGGCGTAAAGCAGATCGTTAAGTCTACATTCATCAACCACGATCCCATACGCTGTTACAATATGAAGACGAAATCATTGGTTGAAGACTTACCATCTGTAACACTGACCGCATCGTCAATAGCAAGGACTCTGGAGATTCTCTCCTTACATCGCGACAACATGAAAGTAATCATTGAATATTCACCCGCAGTGATCTTCTGTACAGACATAGCAAGAAGTGCAAAGACACTGTTTGTTGTTCATCGGGAAGTGAGTGGAAGTATTGTAACGAGACTTTTACTTGAGCCTGCCAGACATTTATAAACACATATCAGTAGGTACATTTCTTAGATAATATGAAGTTAAAATATAAAACAAATTATTTTTTATTTATTTTTGTATTTATTCATATACTTAACCAAATCACACACATATGTCATTCAATAAAGCCTTTAGCACTGAGTCAATTAATAATCGAATTTATCTCTTCGCTGACAGAAAGATATCCACTTCTCTGCAATTGAACCAACACCGGTAGTCTATCAACCAAGATATTGGGGTCTTCAAAAAATAAGTAGCTAGACTTCACGTCACTCTTCGCAGAAGGTTCAGGATACATGTCTGCATCTACGTTCTTCTGTGATGAGTAGGTTGTGAGATACATCTAGGCCAGAGTACAGGGTTCGAATCTGTGTTTCTTCTGTTCCAACTTCAAGTAGCCCTTATCTTCAGCAACATTTTTAAGCTTTTGCTTTACAGATGATGGCACTTCATCATCATCATCATCATCAGTATAATATGCATATTTCACATCATCCCCAGCAGACTTGGAGGTCACATTTTCGTTCTCGATGTCCCGGATAGTTGTAGCATCTTCGTTTTTCACATTACATGTTAGCGGTGCATGTTTTTTGTTCACAACTTCTGACGACTGACTCGCACTCTTCATAGTAAATGTCTGCAATAGTCATATTTCCTTCTTCACACACTGTTTTGGAACACGATGCAGGGCCGGGTAATGTTATGGGCGTTCGAACTATCGTTAGTTTACACGACGAATCAGCAGAAATGTTAGCCATAGCCTTGTCTTGCACCAATACGTTCAATGCATACTGTCCCGTGACAAGCAATAGTGCGTTGCCTTGACATGTACCAGTATTTCTCTTTAGATTATCGCTTCTACCAAATGCTGTCCCACAGTTAGTACATGATAGTGATTTGGAGGTTGGTCCTTTTGAACATTTGCTTTTGTCATGTCGACGAGCATGACAGCTTTTGTTAAAAATCTTTCAACACTGTTTTCCTAGTAATTTTCCAGCCGTGGGAAAAGGTACATCAATAGAAGCAAGCTCAACAGTAGGCTTCGTACTATAATCAGCTTGTACCATCTTCATGCAAAAAAAAAACTGAAGTTCTTTCCACAGTAGCAACATGAGTATAAACCGAGTGTAGCTTTTGCTCTATGTATATACACTGAAGAGCCAATAAAACTGGTACACCTGCCAAATATCGTGTAGGGCCCCCGCGAGCACGCAGACGTAAGTGCCGCAAGACGACGTGGCATTGACTCGACTAATGTCGGAAGGTATGCAGGAGGCAATTCACACCATGAATCCTGCAGGGCAGTCCACAAATCCATAGGAGTGCGAGGCGGTGGAGATCTCTTCTGAACAGCACGTTGCAAGGCATCCCAGATATGCTCAATAATGCTCATGTCTGGTAATTTAGGTGGCCAATGGAAGTGTCTAAAGTCATAAGAGTGTTCCTGTAGCCACTCGGTAGCAACTCTCGAAGTGTGGGGTGTCGCATTGTCCTGCTGGAATTGTCCACGTCCGTTGGAATGCACAATGGACATGAATGGGTGCAGGTGATCAGACAGGATGCTTACGTATCTGTCACCTGTCAAAGTCGTATCTAGACGTATCAGGGGTCCCATTTCACGCCAACTGCACACGCCGCATACCATGACAGAGCCTCCACCAGCTTGAACAGTCCCCTGTTGACATGTAGGGTCCATGGATTCACGAGGATGTCTCCATACCCGTACACGTCCATCCGCCCGATACAATTAGAAACAAGACTCGTCAGACCAGGCAACGTGTTTCCAGTCATCAACAGTCCAATGGCGGTGTTGGCGGGCCCAGGCGAGGCGTAAAGCTTTGTGTCGTGCAGTCAACAACAGTACACGAGTGGGTCTTTGGCTCCGAAAGTCCATATAAATGATGGTCCGTTGAACAGTTCGCAAGCTGGCACTTATTGATGATCCAGCATTGAAATCTGTGCCAATTTGAGAAAGGGTTGCACGTCTGCCACGTTTAATGATTCTCGTCAGTAGTCGTTTGTCCCGTTCGTTCACGATCTTTTTCCGGCCGCAGTGATGTCTAAGATTTGATGTTTTACCGGATTCCCGATATTCACGACACACTCGTGAAATGGTCATACGCGAAAATCCAAATTTTATCGCTACCTCGGAGATGCTATGTCCCATCTCTCGTGCGCCGACTATAACACCACGTTCAAACTCACTTAAATCTTGATAACCTGCCATTGTAGCAGCAGTAACCGATCTAGCAACTTTGCCAGACGTTTGTTATCTTATATAGGCGCTGCCGACTGCATCGCGTTACTCTGATTGGTCCCATACCTCTGTCGTTTGCATACGCACGCCTATACCAGTTTTTTTGGCTCTTCAATGTAGTTACTAACACATTTCATCAGCAAGATTTAAGCATTGTTTTTTATGCATCCTTTTTTTTTACCAATCATTCTATCTAGTTCTTTAATCGCATTACCATGCAGTCACATCCTCAACGGTTTCTTCCAGACAAGCTATTTACCCAGCTGGAACTCAGGGCCACACTTAAAGCAGACAACCGCCAAATAAGCCCTGCGCTCATTCTTCCAATTGGCGAGTGCCAGTCCGGCAATAGGTTCAATGTATCCAGTCTCGAGTCAAACAAAAGCGTGTTACCTTTACATGTACAAGTGTGTCTCTTTAAAATATCGCTTCTACCAAATTGTTGCACCGCACATATCATATGTTAGTATTCTGGAGGTCGGTTTCTGCGAACATTCACTCTTTCAAGGTGTCGTGCATTGTAACTTTTACTGAAGGTCTTGACACAGTATCATCATTGTTTCCCAGGTAATTGTTGATCAACCAGTGAAGGTTTGCATGTAGTTGTACACATCATACTCGAATTCACAGTGCTGACCCCTCACTGCTGACCCCACAGTGCCAACCCATCACTACCAACTCCTCAGTGCTGCCTTCATGCAGTACCGACGCCGCGCAGTTCTGTCTAACAACTGGACAGTTTTCTATGGTTGCAATAAGTAAATCAGTATGTGGCTATTTGCTAAGTGGATCGTACCCACTTGTTTTCAGCTCTAGATGAGTTACTTAAGCCAGGGTCCAACCCGAACCCATGGTAACCATTTCTTCTTCATCTTGACATAACTAGAGTATAATATCAACAACAGAGCTTTCTCGTGCAGATGCATGACACACAGCTACATTCGAGGTCTTGAAGCCCCACTATCGTGGGGCTCTGGTTTCGTATAGCTACCATCCGTCCACATATTATATTTGACAGCACCAAGTTTGTCTACTTACTCGATAAGTTGGTTTATTATATTAGGTCTCATACTTGACAGGAGAGAGCAAACTTTTTAAATGTAATTGTCATTCGGTACAACATAATCTTTTAGAGGCCTCTTGAATGCAGATCGCTTCAGGAAAAAGGCATTAACATTAGGCTTTGGCTCGCAGAGCACTGACTTAGGCTGTTTTATACAATCAGAAGGTGATGGTGATGGTGATGGTGGTGGTGGTGGTGGTGATGATGATGATGTAGCAGTTGTAATATCCGGTATATTATTAGTGACAGATTGTGAGCAATTTTGCGACTTACAAAGTTTTAAATGTCTATTTAAATCGTCAGCACATGCATACGTTCTTCAACACTTATCACATTGATATGTCATACTAATGGTGCTCCTCACACATGTACTTTTTTCATGTCTCCTTGCGTCATATGCATATGTAAACATCTTGTCACAATAGTTGCATGGATGTCTTGGCAGGACCAAAGAACTGCTCTCAACGTTTGTAGATGCACCCTTACATTCATTTGATAATCTTCGCAGATATCGCTTGGCGGGCAGTGCAGGGAGACCCTTACACGTTGCAAGAAGTCTTGTCAAGGTGCTACGACGTCCAAACGGTGATTTATACTTTTCTCTCGATTCTGATGACAACCAGCTTAAATGCATGATGTTTAGTGACATGCAAAGGAACACAGCCTTTACAAGTCATATAGTGTCTCTTCAAATTATCATCCCTGGTAAATAGTGTACTGCACTTGACATATTGTACAAAATTTTTTTAGTTTGGTCCTTGTAACTAGTTATGACATCATGCTCGTGATGTACTTGCGTATATGCGAGTCTTTTATTGTTTGTTACGTGACTGATTTTTCATGTACAGGATGGTTTCATATATTTTACACTCTGTTTCCCCGACCCTCACGTTAGGCTGATGGTGTTTATTTATATTAACGCGTACATGTTTTAATGTAATCTCCGATTATGTGTGTCTTGTTATCGGTGCAATTGTATACCCCTTTATATTTCAATATATGGCTGTTTGTAAATGATTACCATGCTAGTGATTACTCGGACCACCGGCCCTTGTGTCGGACTGATGGTGTTCGTTTATATTACTATATGTGTATTTTACCATTACCCACGACTATGTACAACATACCCGCAGCACATTTTTATATATCTTGATTTTTTCTCATATAGTTGTTTGTTACCCATGCTATAGTTTAATCATGTATATATTTTCACATTTGTATATACAGCCCAGATGTAGGTGGGCGAAGGGAGGCTTGCTGTCGCTGAGGGGAATCCGAGTTGGTAGACACCTGCGGCAGCAGACGACAAGAGCGGCGAGTGACGATTGTCCAGTGCATGCAGGCTGATGCATATGCCTGTGCCATTTCAGACCCTACACTCCTACATGCAACGGTAACTTTGCAATGCACTTGTATGTATACCTTTATTTTATTTTCATGAGTGGACAGTTGTTACAAGTTCCGAACTTCAAAGGTTTTAAAATGCTGACCAACCATGTTTATAACAGGGCTTAAGGCCTTCTTGTCCTTATCTCCTTGATTGCAGTCGGAAGTGATGTCTGTGATATGAATTTGGTGGTCGTAGCTTCTGTGGGTGGAAAATGTCGGGCAACTATGCTTATAAGAGGACTTAAGGCCTACTCAACCCTGCGGTATTTTTCCTCGTTGGAGGTGATGACTATTTTAGAAATCTGATGACTTTATCTTACACAGTTCAAAACATTACAGCCTACTATGCTTATGAGTGGGCACAGGGCGTACTTAACCCAGCGGCCCTTTTCTTCGTCGGGGTAATGTCTATGTTATGAATTTAGTGGCTGTATCTTAAACGGTTCGGAAATTACGGTCAACTGTACTTATAGGTGGCCTTAGGGCATACTTGATCCTTAGGTCCTTTTCATTGTCGGGGGTGATATTTATGTTATTAATTTGGTGGCTGTATTTTAAACGGTTCGGAAATTATAGCCAACTATGTTTATAAGTGGGCTTAGGCGATCGTAGAACTGTTTTAAGATTATTCGTCGCTCAAAATAGTTGCACCTATAATCACTAGTTTACAAAGAAAATGGTTTCGCCTGAAAATGTTACGCAATACATTTTAACAAGGAATTATTATTTATAAAGACGTTTTCTTTTGTGTTTAAAGTTAGTTTTTCCAGTAAAATTGGTGTTTAATTGCATTTTGCGAAAAATCAATTTTATTTTAAAACGAAATATTTATTTAACTCAATGGACAGTATCTTTGCAAATAAAATGATATGCCCCGAAGCATATACGAGTACTTGACATCCCCCTTGTTGCCAAAATTTGTTTGAACATCGAACGACAAGCGTAGCATACCTGAGGATTTATATTAAATTATTTCAACAGAAACGCATTTTTCGAATAAGCTGATATTCTGTTAGAGCCTATTCGACACCTTATGTCTTCTCATAATAGGTATAATAAGCACCGAGCCCGAGTGCAGTGTACGGTGTAACTCGCGACAGATGTAAGTCTATAGGAAAACGTGAGGACGTGGTTTTGAATGATTGATTACACAGACCAACGATTAAAAAAAAAAAACTTTTTTTAAAATGATTTTGCCGGATTATTATGTTTTTTTGGTGTGCTGAGTCCGAAAATAATAATTAAAAAAGTCATAACTACCGCCATTTTTTCACATTTGAATATACAAAATGTGAGAAATTCATTTTGTATGTAATATCTGTGCATTTTTATATACTTTATTTATAAATTTTATAAACATTTATATACTTGATATATATTATTAATATACTAAAACATACAGTAAATCTAAATGAAATTAGGTTGACAGTGGTGGTACGGTTGTTTGTTTTCTATCAGTAAACACAACCTCACTTTTCAGCTTTTTGCCCAGGTGCTCTGTATTGCTAACCATGGTTGTAAAAACTTTCCTTACAGTTTTTGTTGTATATGTGGTGAGTTTGTAATAAAAAAAACATCAAAGATGCATTACAGAGTTTGTTAAAAAAGTGTACTTGGTATATTTTGGAATAAAACTCCGTGATCAAGGAAAACCTTGGGCTTCACACAAGGTATGCTATGTTTGTGTTAAAGACCTTAGAAAATGGCCAAAAAAAGAAAAGACAGCTTTTAGATTTGCAGTACCCACGATATGGAGAGAACCAAAAAATCATTCAAACGATTGTTATTTTTGTAGCATTGATGTTAGTGGATATAACTCCAAAAATAAGACAGTAATTGTCTACCCGAATCTTCCTTCAGCTATTCGGCCAGTCGGTCATGGTCCGGGAATTCCTGTCCCTGAAACATCACAGGCTATTGATGACGTTTTACTTGATCAGTCCAGTGAAACTGAATCTGATGAAGGTAAGCCGGATGATGATGAGTTCCAATGTCCTCCAGAAAATTTAAAACCTCAGTTGTTTACGCAGGCTGAGTTAAATGATTTGGTAAGAGATTTGTGTTTGACTAAAGAAAAAGAAGAATTGCTTGGCTCTAGGCTAAAAAAAAAACATTTGTTGACACCTGGAGCATCTATTTATCAATATAGAACAAGAGATCAACAGAGTTCGCTAAGTTTTTTAAGCAAGAACAGGATTTGGTATACTGCCATGATATTGGTGGTCTAATGAATGAATTTGGAATTGAGTACAACAATGAAGAATGGAGGCTTTTTATAGACTGATCAAAAACTAACTTAAAAGCTGTTCTTTTACACAATGGTAATACTTATGCTTCACTGCCTGTGGCTCATTCAGTCCATATGAAGGAAACTTACGAAAATCTAGACATTATTTTAAAGGAAATTAACTATCCTGCTCACAATTGGATGATGTGTGGAGATATGAAAGTTGTTTGCATGCTCCTAGGCCAACAAAATGGATTTACTAAATTTCCATGTTTTATATGTGAGTGGGACAGCAAAGCAAGGGATCGACACTGCTCCACAAAACATTGGCCTGCAAGAAAAACCTTAATACCTGGAAAGAAGAACATTTTGCATAAAACTTTAATAGATCCAAAAAAATTTCTTCTACCACCTCTTCACATTAAATTAGTTTTAATGAAACCGTTTGTAAAAGCCTTGCCTAAAGATGGTGAATGTTTTAAGTATTTATGTGAAAAGTTTCCTCATTAATTAGGAGCCAAACTGAAAGAAGGGGTTTTCGTTGGGCCTGACATTCGTAAAATGATGTTCGATTCCAAGTTTGAAACAAAAATGACTACAAAGGAAAAGGAGGCTTAGATAACATTTAAGCAAGTTGTGGCTAAGTTTTTGGGCAATGTTAAAGACCCAAACTGTGAGCTTATTGAATGAGCTAATATGATAAGACAAGTTCAAAAAATCTGGGATGCCTGATGAGCTTTAAAGTCCACTTCTTAGACAACCATTTTGACTTTTTCCCTGACAACTTTGGTGATGTGAGTGAAGAGCAGGGGGAGCGGTTTCACCAGGAAATCAAAGTGATGGAGAAACGTTACCAGGGACGGTGGAATGTCAGCACGATGGGTGATTACTACTTGCTACTTCACCGAGAACAACAAAATGCATCACATTGGAGAAAAAACTACATAAGAAGCTTCAAAGAGAAGAGAGAAAGGAAATACCAAAAAATAAACACTTAAAATGTATGTAATGAATTTTTTTTAAATACAATTGCATACATTGGATTAAAAAATACAAATGCATTTTGTGAAAACTGTGGGTAATACAAAAAAAAACTGATGCAAAATTCGGTTTCAGCACCCAAAAATACATAAGATTCAGCTGCATTTATTTAAAAAGTTTTCACAAAATATTTTTTAGTTGGCCTGTGTTATTGAAAACTGTGAAGAAATACATTTTAATTGCCTTATTTATTCATTTCTGTCTAAGAATTACATTTTTTTGAAGTAAAATATAATTAATTACTTTAAAAGACAGACATTTGCCACGCGCGCAAAGTATCATGTAGCGGCACAGAGGAGTACATTGTTTCACTCCTTCCGCCACTTACCCTTCGTCACGCTAGCTGTGAACACACTGGCAGTCGATAATCTCTCCATTCACTCTCAGCTGATCGAGTGCACGCGGGACATTCAGAATTTGGCTTGCATTCTGTGTCTGATTACAATCAATTATATACAGTATTTGGAGAAGTCATATTCTTTATTTAAAAGAGTTGAGGGGGAATGTTTTTTAATGTATTATTTACAGTAATACTAATAGCCATACTTTTTTTTAATTCCCATTTTTATTGTTTATTAGCTAAACTTTATTCACAGACAATATACAGCTGTCATTATACTCAACATGAAGTCTAAAAAGGTCAGAAGTTGTATTTTATTGATGTACCTGTCAGAAACCTCTTCTACTGAAATTGTGCATGTACGAAAATTTGACAGTCCATGAACAACGGTAGATAGGGAGTCCACTGTATGAAGATGACAACAATATGTGCAGACATCAAAATGTCCACTGCAGTGGTGTATGCATTTGTGCATGTACAAATAATTAATAATGTAAAACCTTGATAGTTCGAAATGTTTGGGCCGAAAAATTTACTTTGAATTACATAATTTTAAATTATTCAATTTTTTAAAAAAATTGTATCAATGCATTATTGCTTGGGAATGTCTTCTGTTATTTTGGAAACAGTGTTAACATTGCACAATTTTTAGAACATTAGGACCATTTGCATTATTTACCCACATGTCACCTGCATTTTTTTCTCAAAAATATGAATACTCTAAATGGCACTGGTGATACACAGGACACACAGAACTTGAGTCGTTTATGCATATTGATGTATTGTGGTGGTTGCCGGCATTTGAAGAACCTGATAACAGAAACTAGTCATCGGATGTAAAAAGTTTCACGAATGCTGTTCATCAGCAGGCGGCAAAAAAATAAATAATTTATAAAATAATTTTAATTTCACTTTAAATTCAGCACACCATTAGCTGTCTCGTAAACAGGAGATTTAAGTGTTAGCAGGAAAGTAAAAAAATTATTGGTAAATTACAGTGACTGTGGTACTGGGAAAAAAAAGTATGTACAGATCTGGAAGAAAAATAAATTATGATAGATGTGCATTTTGTGGACTCAAAAAAAACTGCAATAAATTTCCAAGGGGAATTTGTACTATCTTCCAAACGGATAAATAAATCCTTCACACACCAGCCTTCTCTCCACCTCTTTTTCTTTCCTTCTATCATGCTGCTGTTAAAGCATTTCCCCCTCCCCCATTACCAGTGTCTGTCACTTCCTGTTTCCATAATGTTTATCAGCCGACCATGACCTAGCCTAGGGAGTGTACAAAAAAAAAGACAGCAGGCAACTACCTGCATGGAACAACTACGCAATATTTCAACTGACAGTGGTAGTTGAGCCAAACTATCTCTTATACCATCTGGCCATTATCTTGGCGAATGATTTGTACTGGCTATAGTTTTTTTTTCAACTCCGCCTCATCTACGTGCAACGTCACCCAAGCGGGGTTTGAACCCGAGACTACTTGCCTCTAGAGCCAACCGTCGCACTCCCTAGCCACGGACGACCCAAGGAAACGGCAGACNTTGAACCCGAGACTACTTGCCTCTAGAGCCAACCGTCGCACTCCCTAGCCACGGACGACCCAAGGAAACGGCAGACGAACAGTTTACTACACTATGCCAGACGCCATGTAATTTTAATCGCTTTCCACGTCCAACAGAAGCCAACAACGTAAGCCAAGCACTGCTCTTAAGCGAGAGGCAGACGCAAACCGCATTAAAAAAAAACTACTCTACTTCCAGCCCTCCCCAAGAGAATGCAGTCAGCGCTGCAAAGGGAGGCAGCCCAATCTCTCNTTGAACCCGAGACTACTTGCCTCTAGAGCCAACCGTCGCACTCCCTAGCCACGGACGACCCAAGGAAACGGCAGATGAACAGTTTACTACACTATGCCAGACGCCATGTAATTTTAATCGCTTTCCACGTCCAACAGAAGCCAACAACGTAAGCCAAGCACTGCTCTTAAGCGAGAGGCAGACGCAAACCGCATTCANTTTCCACGTCCAACAGAAGCCAACAACGTAAGCCAAGCACTGCTCTTAAGCGAGAGGCAGACGCAAACCGCATTCAAAAAAAACTACTCTACTTCCAGCCCTCCCCAAGAGAATGCAGTCAGCGCTGCAAAGGGAGGCAGCCCAATCTCTCGCTGTCGCGATGCATGTCTCCTTGCACAATTTCCTTTCCTTGTAGGCATATGGGGCTTAGCCCTGAGACACAATTAACTCCCGTCCCTACTGCGGGCTACACTAACACTTAGTTTTAGAGTAAGTAAGAAAATAAAAAATAAAACACAAATGCCAGTTGTTTACGTAACTCGCCTTAGATTCAGTTGTGCTAAGGCTAGTAAACAGCAGTAGGTATAGTCAACNGTCAGCGCTGCAAAGGGAGGCAGCCCAATCTCTCGCTGTCGCGATGCATGTCTCCTTGCACAATTTCCTTTCCTTTTAGGCATATGGGGCTTAGCCCTGAGACACAATTAACTCCCGTCCCTACTGCGGGCTACACTAACACTTAGTTTTAGAGTAGGTAAGAAAATAAAAAATAAAACAGAAATGCCAGTTGTTTACGTAACTCGCCTTAGATTCAGTTGTGCTAAGGCTAGTAAACAGCAGTAGGTATAGTCAACNAAATGCCAGTTGTTTACGTAACTCGCCTTAGATTCAGTTGTGCTAAGGCTAGTAAACAGCAGTAGGTATAGTCAACAAAACATTGGTAAGTAAAAAAAAAAGACACACTACTACACAGCCACAGTCCTCATGACTCTCCCGAGACCTTCCAGTCTTCTACCAGTTTTTCAGCCAACAAAGCCTTCTCAACCAGTGCAGCTGAAGAGTCATGAAACACGACACGTACACCACACATGGTGATCCTTGTCCCTTCAGGACTACAAGTCACAATTACGTTTCAGTTGTTTTCACTGTTACTTAATTGTCAGCTTTCGTCCGTTCTTCAAGCCAGGCTTTTCAAGCCGACAGGCCCCTTCACCTATCTTGCTGGAATACTAAGTCCGTTGAACACACAGTGTGTGAAGAGGTAGGAGGTAGTACGGGTACAGTGTTCTATTCTCGAGAGAATAAAACACGTATTCTAGCTAACTTCTGTCTTTCATTGCTATGAAGTGAACGTTTGCCTTTTCCCTAACCTAATAAGCGTTACCCTTGAAGGGAGTGGCAGGGACCGCGAATTGGCAACAGTTTCCAACACACAGTAGGACTGCGGGCAGCCCCTAACCAGGACTGCACGTACGTTGCATACACAACAAAGTAAACGGCCACCCATTCTGCAGACCAGCTATGTGAAGATACCTGGTGCGCACGTACTGTAGAGCCCCAACCACTAGAAAGACACATGACGAAGCATCTGGGCCAACTAAGTCAGCTAACCCATTCCCTCTAGAGCGTATAAATTCACCGGAGAGGGTGCCAGGCTTGACCCAGGTACTTCTGGAGTACACTCTAGCTAGGGGTTTGTTGCCTGCCGTCTTTTACAGGCTGAACAGTAGCACCTTTCCTCTGTCCATGACGTCCGCTCACAGACGAGGGAGCAGAAGGAACACCTGGAGGACAGCTGCTATTCTCGTATTTCGCCACCCACAATCTACACCAGCCCTCAACTGTATATCCCCGTGGGAGAGAGCACAAGCCGCCCGACACTTGGTGGAACCACACTCCACTACCCTCTCCTCCAACCTCTTTGACCTCCCAATTAGGGTTCCCGGAGCTGCTCATCCCGCCGTCGAGAGTGGTTCCATACGACCAGCAGGCCACCAATTGGATTCCAGTACCAGCCAACCCCGTTCTGGCCAGCCAGTCAGCACCTCACTCACCGACAGGCGGCACCCGAGCCAGTCTGCCCAGCTGTCCACTCCAGCCAGAGCCGAAGACACCAAGCCCAAGCCAGCGACTGCCGAAGGGAAGCAACACCTGTGGTAAGCCAGCCCAACCACGCTCGAGGCATCACCTCACCCTCACACAACCTGACGCTCCCAACACTTTATAAGGGACCTGTGCGAGGATGAGGAGTCATCATACAGACACCACCACAGTAGAGTCCACCCCCTACCTGCGCAACTGACTTGCACAGAAACAGAAACACACTCCTCTTGACGTGATGTCCCATTCCCTAGGCCGTCATGAGTCAAAGTCTTCTCCCCCTTAAACANACAGAAACACACTCCTCTTGACGTGATGTCCCATTCCCTAGGCCGTCATGAGTCAAAGTCTTCTCCCCCTTAAACACACTAACCACTCTAGTAGTGACCTCCAAGTACCTTTATCGAATTTTGTTCTTGTAGAAAGTTGTGAAATGCACTCAGTCTAAATAAATTCCTTTTTTAGTATAGTTCATCATATAAAAAATTAAATGATTTTTATGTTTAAGGTTAACATCACTGAAACTGTTTAGGAGATATTTCTAACTTTTGTACGGACACACATNAAATGATTTTTATGTTTAAGGTTAACATCACTGAAACTGTTTAGGAGATATTTCTAACTTTTGTACGGACACACATTTATCTTAAGTTATAGTAATTACGTTGTTTCTGTTAGAAGCAAAATTTTTTGCTGCAACACCAAAACAATATGCAATTCAAACTGCTACTCTCACGAGAAGAGCCGCAAACAATCCCGTCTCACAAAAGATGATTAACTAGAGACCCCGCCTCACCAATAAAATAAGCAGAACCCTAACTATGTATATTACAACGTCATAACAAAAATAAATCTAGTTGTATTGGCAATCAGGTATAGTTTAAAACACAGGTGAATAAATACAGTCTTTAAGACCTTCAGCAATTTGACACGTGATGGTTGGGGTACGTAACACGTCACCCGACCTAAGGGGTTCTAGTGTATTTGGTCAGAGAACACCTGACTCGACCTTACTGACTGGTCTAGGCTTGTTCACCCCTGCCTTTGAGAAGCTCCGTGTACAAAGTCGGCCGGGTAGGGCGTCGGCATGCTATGTACCTGTCTGTGGCTGCTAGGATGGACGCAGACACTGGATTATCTCCTGTAGACCGGCGACGGGCTTCTGCGGGTAGCGTTCGGAGCCCCATCCGGGGGCGACTGGTGTTCGGCTGATTTTCAAGCTGGTCCTGGGGCTTCCTGGTACCGGGCTACGGCAGCAGGAGGGGTCGGTCAGCGGACAGCGTCTGTGATGCCCATACCCACGGGCAGTCCAAGGCGTA
>NQII01008795.1:6052-63935 GCA_002778355.1 Clitarchus hookeri
TCACTCAGCAATCGCATCATCATATCATTCACGAAGCAACTAGTATTTTTATGTTAAATCTCACCGAGGAGAGAGCAGCGTCACGCCTCTTAAGTAATTATAATCCAGCAGTGTGTTTATATGACCACGCGGTCACCACGTGTTTGATCAAAGTGTTTAATAAAATATGGAATATTACTTGAGTGCGTTATTAATTCAGGCGTGCGCAGCGGCCTTACAGCTCGCAATTTCATAATATCTGACGGGGTATTACCAGAGACCCCTGGGCCGTCGGCCGAACGACCCAAATAATCTCATTAGCTCACCGTAGAGCTATGGCGCCGGGCAATTTATAATCATTACATTACAGCTCTGGTATACGATAGCGTCAACATTCCAAAATTTAAACAAGACCTTCACTGCTTTCTTGGTTTGGTTAACTACTTGTGGGGCTTCGTCATTCATCACTTTAATGAAGTCACTGGCTCACTGCATAGTCTCTTAAAAAAAGACTGAGTTTGTATGGGAACTTAATGTACATGGTGCAAGCCTGGAAAAGTTACAAGCCATACTGGTCTCAGAACCATTCTTGCAATTGTTTGATGGGTCAAAATACATTGTTATTCAGACTGATAGCAGTAATGAGGATATAGACTGGGTTCTTTTGCAGGATGGTAAACCAGTGTCTTTAACTCACAGAAATTAATTACAGTCAGATAGATGAAGAATTTCTAGCTGTTCTCTTGCATGTAAACATTCCTACCAAACTGATCATCAGTTTTTTTTATCTACAATGAAAAAAGATTGCAAAGTATTAGGCTTATTTTAAGTTTTTCACAAAGTTCAAATTGTCTATGTACTAGGCTCAAAGATGTTCTTAGCTGATGCCTCAAGTAAGGCATGTTCGAAAGCAGATGCCACTGATGTTGTTGATATGTCATTAAATAAAGTGGTAGGTACAACACACAGTGAACACGTCAAATGAGAGCAAAGTAATTTTTCAGTAGGAGACAGCTAAGGATGTGTTACTGTGTAAACTGAATTGTACATTTTTCTTTCATTGGTGGCCAAATTCAAACAGGAAAGTACCACATATTGAAAAATTATAAATTCAGACATGATATTGTAGCTAAAGAGGGATTGGGGATTGTTGTTTATGAGAGATAAACTCATAGTTCCTGCATTGTTAAAAGGTTATGTCCACGACAGTTTGCACCAGTCACACTTTGGTGTATTGAGAAATAAGGCCAAGGGTTCTATTCTAAGTTTTTTGAGACGCACCTCCCAATCACGAAATAACTATATTCGTAATATTTCTGGTGTTGGTATTTAAGGTTAAAGATGACTTCTAGATTTTCAAGAGAAAACGATTGAGAGAACACTACAGGTAATGTGTTGTAGAAAGATGCTTTCCCGATCGGGAAGCTCAGTTTCAACATGGCAGGTGAGAAGCACGATTGCCATATTTATTGCAAATGGAAATAAACTTTATGGTTCTGTCCTTATGAAACATTGTACATAACACATAAAAAGTTATAATATAAGTGGAACATTATTCAAATTATCTAACTGTTCTTAAGTATACACGTTATATTCATTTATCTTGAGTCCATTTCATAAGTGTAAAAATGGTTGTGTGGTTATGTCGCATGGCTGCTAGTACACAGAGAAATGTGTTTTGGGTTCAGGCTCGACTGACAAATCTTTTTAATTTCTCATAAAAATATAGAAAATAATTTTATTCATACATGCAATAATCAAACCAACTAAATGGGCAGCTTCTATCATTTTATGAATAAATATATAGGCTACACAGTTTTTTTGGTACAAAGCACTTTACTTCACTATTGGTAATGGAAATTTGTGTGTTCCTACAGTAAAAAATTAAACAGTTTTATTATTTAAGACTTGTTTTTTGATTAACACTATTTTCTAGACAAACTTAATTATTGTATTTATTAAAACAACATATACATTTCGTTAAGTACATCACAATGAAATTTATTTAAATGGACTGTTAAATGGGACTACTACGTAACGAGTTATCTCATCTTTTAACTGTAATTTTTTATACGTGAAACAGTATGTTGCTTTAAAACAAGTAATGTTTCCAACTGCAAACCTGTGTATACACCACATTAACCATTCACAGTGTCACCATTTTCCTCAGCCAATAGTCTAACTTACAATGAGATATTGGNGGCCATGTTGAGAAATTTCACTCTAATTATCCCGCAATATGCATTGATAAATTGAATAGTACTTGTTTTATATAACGCAATGTATAAATAATAAATATATGTATGTGTACTTTTCTGCAGAAACTAACCACTTAAAATGCACAGTTTGTAAGAATAGCTATAATTTCATCATACATTATTGCAGGCACAGCATGTGTTTGCATTCATCATGTTACCTGCCTGAACACACAGGAGGGAGAGGAAGAGTTGTTTTGGGCGGTCTGTAAAACCCGAGCATTGCAGAGGGGGTAAAAGTCCCGAAATGATAGCGTCCTTAAAATAACTATTTGGGCAGATTTTGTTCCCAATTGTTTCAAACAGCATCTCTTAATTGGCAGGAGTTCNCAGGAGCGCTGACTGTCGAGAGTGACATCGAGACCTGCCGATAAACTACCCGAGAAACTTAGAATAGAACCCCTGAGCTAAAACTTTGTTCTATTGAGACAGTATAGATGCAGACACTGAAAACATCATAGCTAACTGTAGTCTTTTAGAAAAATTTAGTTCCAAAAACACTAAAGATCCAATGATAGGGCAGGAACCTCAGTCATTGCCATTTCATAAAGTAGCTTGTGACATCCTCGCGTACAATTGCAGTTCTTACCTCCTTCTTTATGAATATTACTCTAAATGGATAGAGCTGATTCCACTTAATTCAAAGGACTCTAATGATGTTATCAAAACCCTACAGATAATATTCTTCACAGATTGGGGTGCCAAGTTTTTCAGTTACAGACAATATGTCTTACAACTCCCAACAGTTTAGAGAGCTTAGTGTAAACTATGATTTCACAATCCAGACAGCAAGTACCTATTATCCCAAAGGTAATGGTATGGCTGAAAACCTAACGTAATTCATCAAATACAAGCTGCCCCACATTAAGATGCACTCAAAACCAAGATGCCCAAAAAGTGAGTTGAAAATGATACCCTGGAATTGACTGAAAAATAAGATGCCTCTAAAATAATCCCAAAATAAGACAACATTCCCCCCCTCCCCAAACAAATGGCTATGAAAATGAGACACCTCAAAGAAAAGCAACCTTTCCTGTTTTATTTTGGTATAGGAAAACAGTACTCCACAAAATATTTGTAAATGTATTTTAGCTATTTATTTTGACCTTCAATAAATATTTTAAATATCTATAGTTATATTGACATTAAAAACAAAAGTTAAACCTATAGTATTTATTTGGGGGAAAATTTTTTAAATATACATTACCCTCCCCCAGCCACACACACATGCACAAAAACACACACACACATAAAAAAAAAAAATCTTATAGCAAAAACTTGCTCACAGTAGACTTGCATATATGATAATTATTAGTGTGCTACACTTCAGATGCAATAAAAGAAAAGGAAGCCACATTTACTTCCTTCACTTGTGTATCTTTTCCTGATTATGAAGCCCTACCTACCAGTTAATTCTGACTGAAGAGTTTCTGAAATGCCTTGTATGCTAATGAAGTTGTAATGATGCAGTATTATAAATTTTCGGGATACGTGGTTCATTTTTTTTCGCTTTGCCAAGCTTCGTAATTTTTTTTATCGAGATTCAAAATTAAAGTTGTAGCGGTTCATTTGTCGTTATCGGACATACATTTGCCGTTAACGTTTATCAGGCATTCAGTTGCAGTCTTCAAAATCTTAGTTTTTGTTAAGCGTCAGCATTATATTAGAAACTTTCAGACTGCGTCGACAAGTTTTGTACGAGAAGTTTGCTTATCTTTATCTTGACGGCGCAAAGCAGGCTACGTAGCATAGGAAGTGTGTGCGTGGCGGCCCACACCAGGCCCTTATCTGTGTAGAAGGGGGTGATAGGCAGCACAAATACTCGTGCCTGTCGCCTTCCAGCAAAGGATAACAAACGGATGATAACCAGTAGTAGACTCTCAGTGCTTGCCTAGGCCGTGTCGGGCTTGGTGCATAACCCCCACACCGGCAAACTTGAACTTGCTAGTTTATTTCTCCGCTGGTGTGGGAGGTCGCTGTATTTGTTTTTCTTCAGGCAAGTTTTTAGAGACAGAAACAGTTAATCAATAACGACTGTGGCGCTGCTCTCTACTTGTCTGTGAACCGCTGAAACCTGTTCGTACTCTGCATACCTGAACTCTGTGTGTGAACTGTTGCATCTTGGTTAATAAATTAAAGAAAAGAACCAATAAACCGGAACTTGACTATTTTTATATTGAACTGGCAATTTTTTCTTAAAGAGTTTCATGTTGCTACCATTGAGCTAGCCGAGTGGCAACTTCCAGACGTAAATACTTGACGTGCGGCATAACAAATATGGCGGCCTAACTGTGGGGCTGTAATATTATAAAGCCGGCTATAACGAGACGCGTGCCACATTACAAAGTGCACATCTTGTGTAATTCATTAACATGAATGGTTACACTAAGCAAATATACTGACTGATGTAGTTATTAAATGAAACCAATTGCTAATAGTTTACTCTAATTTAATACTACTAAATTGTAATATACTTGTTATTGTTGTCTAGTCTAGCACACACATGCTGGTCACTGGTGCCAACCGTCACCCTTTAATTACATGCATCACCTTCATCTTTTATACAAATGTTAGATTGAAGAGACATATTAAGTGGTTACAAAACATAAATTTTTCATTGAGCCAAGGCTCATCATACTGTAACAGTTACTTTTGTCTGATTCTATATACAAGTACCTTAACATACCTGAAAACAATTTGAAATTTCTCACCTATGTGTATATCACATAAACATTTCATTTACAATACAGACACATTTCATTTACAATACAGACACACTACTTTGTCACCTGTTTTCATTCTGGCTGATAGTCTAAACATACAGACTTCTTTTTTTAGATGCATTTATTATCTCTACACAAGATATCAGGATTTACATACACAGTATCATCGCCCCCCTGTTAGTGAACTAGATTTTTGAGGACTGAACCCTCTGAAACTTTCATTACACAAACTGGAGTCACCACTGTTACTATGTTCCCGATTAGCCTGATTACAATATGATTGGCTTTTATGGTTCATAGTTTCAGGTGACTGATTGACTACTTTCTAGCAAGTTCTAAACATCTCCAGATCACTGAAATTCCAGACTGGGCTGTAGTTATTTGGTGAGAACTTTACATCTCTTGAGATTCTCCTCATCATATTCCCCTTACAGTTTAAAATCCAGTATGACCTTGGAGCCTGGTGTCTGCCTACTATTTTGCCATTTTCCAGTACTTGTCATTGCTTGTTCTCTCCACTATGTTTTGTTTTGAACTAAAATCAACCTCTTTCCTACCAGCTGTTCCACTGTAGCACTTTTGTGTTTTAACTTCACGTTTACATAATCATTTGCACACACTTTCTTGAACTATNACACTTTCTTGGACTTTAGGCTTAAGTTTTTCTACAGATATTGGTAAGGCTGTGCATACCGAATGACTTTTCAATAATTGTGATGAAGATGCTCCTAGCCCTGGTAAAGGCATATTCCTATACTCCCGTAAAGCACCTCTATAGTCTGTCTTGGTATCACACTTAAGTGATAATTGTTTTGATATATGAATACCTTTTTCAGCTAAACCATTGCTTTGCTTATATCTGAAACTGCTGAAACGATACTGAAACTTGTTTCTAGCAAAATGCAAAAACCATATTGAATTGAAAGGTACATTACCCAACACTAATATTTGGGGGTCACCATGTACTGCAAACACGGTTTTACAAGTATCTATTACATTTTACACAATTTTACTACACATGGGAACAGTATCCAACCATTTTAAGAATGAATCCTTTAGCACTAGGTAGTGTATCTCCCAAATTCCAGTATATCAGCTGATAACCGTTCATATGGAAGCCTTGGTATTTCCCTAGATCAATGTTTTTTTTTTTAATTTTTGGGACAACATTTTTGACACACACTGCATTTTCTTACAAACTGTTCTACATCTTTAGCCCACCCTGGCCAATAAATAACATTGCTTGCCCTGGCAAGACATCTCTCTATACCACTGTACTAATCCTAGCATCTCACGCCATAACAAAACTGGCACAAACATGCATTCTTTAAAGAAGACCAGATTCTCTTCATCAAAAATTTGATTCCTCATTTGCCAATACTTTTGCACCTTCATATCTACCTGCTGCTTGTGCTCTGCCTAGTCTACAAAATTGTATTTTTTAAGTAGTCATAATTTGGAGTCTATGTTCGTTTCTTTCCCAAATTGTGCCCGTCGCTTTAGTGTTACAGCCAAATGTTTTGACACAGAGTGCACTATGTGCAACATTTCGGTATCGTCCTGGATACAGTACATAATGACCTCGACAATAGATTACCAACGTGCATATCCTTTCCTGGCAAGTATGTTACAGACAAATCATATGGTAACAACTCAACCTTTTTAAACATGATGAACAGATCTTCTTTATGGGTTTGGTCATGAGGGGAACAAGTGATTTGTGATCTGTAAATACTTTGATGTGATAACCAAATATCCATTCATGAAACTTTCCAACCACAAAAACAATTACTGGAAGTTCTTTTTCTATCTGTGCTAAATTGTACTCTCTGTCATTTTGCAGGAGGCAAATGGTACCGGCTGCCCTTCTTGAAGCAGACATGCTATCAACCCTGACTGTGAAGTGTCACACTGAACAATTATAGGCAATGATGGATCAAAATTGCGCAAGCAGGGTGCCTGACAGAGTCGGATTTTCTTAGTTCCCGCAATGGTTGCTCTATATTGGACATGTTTTGAAGAAATGGCCTGACATGATTCAGCATTCCCAGTATACCCTGCAGCTCTCAGGCATTATTTGGAAACTGAGGATCCCTTAAAGCTCTGATTCTTTCTGGATCAATCTCTATTCCCTTTTCTGAAAATGTGTACCCAAGATATCTAACCTCATTCCATTTATATTGAACCTTATCAAAATTTAATTTCACCCCCTTAACTTCCTTGCTCTTTCAATTACTGCCTGTANCTCTTTCAATTACTGTCTGCACAGCTTTATCATGCTATGCTTTAGTTTCTCCAAAACACGATGTACCGAGAGCTTCACTTATTTGTTGTGCCTGCTGTTTACTTATTTCCACTGTGCTGCAATGTTGGGCCACAGTATGAAGTGATGTATCATCTAACCACGGTAAGGCTTCTTGAAGTTAAGGCCGGTTCTTGGGCTGTGAAGGAGTGATTCTTGGAAAAGGTTGCNCATCTAACCACGGTAAGGCTTCTTGAAGTTAAGGCCGGTTCTTGGGCTGTGAAGGGTGAAGGAGTGATTGTTGGAAAAGGTTACCTGACTAGGCGCCAGACACCGTCGGCAAGCGGTGTCAAGATGAAGTTGTTGGTACTCTCAGGGTTATGCGGCTGACCACCTGGATGTACGCCGTTTCTTCGGTGGCTGTACTGTTGAAATATGCCCCCAATGGCGCTGAAGAAGGCAGACTTCCTCGTGCCAAGTACTTACGTCTGGATGAAGTGGGCCAATTAAGGCTGACCACGTGCCTTAAACTGTGACGAGCACTGAATTAGATAAGTTGTACATACTTAGGTGGTTGTGAAGACGTATTTGATTGCAAGTTGTAGGGGGCCCATACCTCGAAATACCTCGTGGGCAGTGCTTGGAAATGAAACACATACAGTCTGCAAACTGCCATATATTTATCCTTGCACGGTACACTAACTCCCCTACAAAGTGAAGCTGATGCAGGCTCTGGCAGCGCGCTTGCCAGATGGGCTAAACTGTTGAAAAATGTGTGAATGCGTGGTTAAGAATTAGGTGAACATTAAGCTTCCCCAGGCAATACTAATCCCGGGGAAGAAGGGGGTGGCGTCTCAGGGTGCAAGAATTAAAAGTTTTCGGTTATCTACCGAGTCTATTGCAAGCTACACGATTGGCGCGAAAATGTGAATGTATCCGGAGCGTGACGTGACGCGTGCCGACCCCTCTGACTGCCGGACAATGACTATCTATGGTGGACACGTGCAGCCATGACTTGGCAGCAAGCTGCGTGCTGGAACTATAGAACTATTCGCATACTACATGAATGAAGAATATACATACTTGCTCTTGCAAAAACACATCTGAAAAACATAATAATAAAATTTACGAACATATACACTTGCAACATTAATTAAATGGTGCGNGGTGGGGTGAAATGAGGGTGACATCATGAGGTGGACACAAGGAACTCACATAGATATTAATAAAAACTGAAAATACTGCAGGGTTTCTGTCACGTTTTGTACGTGTCGCTGAGTCTCTTTGAAATAAAAATAAATCGACTTTTATTTGCCACACAACTTTGGATGGAATAAAACCTTCTGCACCTCCCATCTCCTGACAAGGAGAAGGGGGGTATTGCGACACTGCCTTGCCCGTACTTGCACTACACCACACACTGAATGCTGATGTGATGATGTAGGGTGCACGGCATGGCAGACGGTCTAGAGGGCAAGATGCCATCCTGCATCAAACGCCCCCCCTCTCTTCGGAGACCGTCTGTGAGCTGTGTGCCACTAGGCACAGCAGGAGCAGGCCGTAGACCGGCGGCGCCGAGGCCACGGGTTATACGGTGCCTTGGTGCTGTCCTGGGCGCAGTAGAACTCCTTCTTGCTGGTTGGGCATGGATGGTCAACTACAGCGGGTGACGAGATGACGTCACTGCAGGCCAGACACGCCCGCGCTACCCCACGTCGTGGTCGTTGCGAACAGCAGGGAGGGTAGCGAGCTGGCTGCGTCACTGTCCTCGCTCCCGCCATCACTCCTGCTGCTGACGCTCCACCGTCTCAACTGCCGCTGGTAGCATCCCGGGCTGGCAGTGACCGAGGGGGGTTTGACCACTTGGGGGTGACCCTTCGGTCGGCGATGACGTTCCTGCTGTGGCGCTGCCCCAGTGCATCAACCCCCTCGCCTGCGGTGGACACAGCCGGAAACCGCCCTGATGCCGTCGACAGTGCGTCAGAAGGTGCCGGGGTGTCACCTGGAGCTGACGAGGTGAGGAGGGGTAATCTCCCGTCCAGGTGGGCGCCACGACGCCAGGCGTCACAATGCAGGCAGGCCGTATGCTGCTCCTTACTTGCTTGCTGATGCGAAAAAAATGATGGACGCGCTGTTGCTTGTAAAATGCTGCAATCCCCATACACGGTGTGTCATTCGGCGTGTTACTATAGACGTACTTGCATGTGTACGTAAAAGAAGAATGAAAGGCCTTGGGGTGGAGGGAGGGGTGTGGTGTTTTGCCCATAGCACCAGATTGAAAGGCGAAAGAAAGAGAAATAATAGTGCCACGAGAGAAAGGGGAGAAGGGTGACTCGCCGCCCAATTCCTGCCGCGTGGTCGATCAATGAACTTGGGCCGAATGTACACAAACACACTTGGCTGGCGAAATGTGCACTGTCAACACAAAATAACAGATGTGAGGGAATGACAAAATTATGTTCACATGTTGGTGTGTGAATTTCTTTGCTAGGTGTGAAAATGTCACAATATGTTTAAAAACATAACACCAGCCTGTTTTGTGTCTGCGACTTACGCATTTAGTTTAACACTCAGGCTTGCACCTTTTTGCGCATTGAGTGATGTGAACACTGTTCGAAACAATCAACTTGCGTACTGAGTTTGCTGAGTGTTTTGGCAATCCACTGCGTAATCAACAAATGCAGCTTCTCACAGATTTGCTTTGCAGCTTTTCTGTTGTGAGTGTTTAGGTGTCGATTGATGGTGAGATTGAGGTTACATGCATCGCAAATGCGGAAGGAGGGGGGAGGGGGAGAGAGAGAGAGAGAGAGAGAGAGAGAGAGAGCAGCATGCTATTCGCATTGCATTGGAATCGCGTAACAAGTCATAGGTTCATACGCTGGTGGTGGTGGTGGTGGTGCTATCACTTGCTGACATGTAAACACTTGTCCTGATTGGTCAGTTGTGACAGTAGGCGGTTGCACTTGTATACGTGTTGTGACACTGTCACTCGCTCGCAAAAGATCTGTCACATCGGTAACACTGCTTGTTTTGCGAACTGGTTTCTGCCTGTTTCTGCACCCACTATGCCAGTAGTACCGAGTTACAGGGCAATACCGGCAGGGATATGGTGGACGTGTTGATTTTGCCGGAGTATTGATATCCGCTGCAGTGTTAAGGAAGGCGGCAGGAGATGGTCAGTTTGCAACGCTTTGTTAAGACGTTTTTCTCACCTTCATGTTTAACACGGTGGTGCACTCTCTGTGGCTCGAATCCCCTCCCATTTTCATCCCAGACTCTCCCTCCTCTTATTCTCATCCCCCTTCGCACGTCACATTTTTTTTATGTATGCTGGTTAATTTAAGTTATTGCACAGTCCGGACTACTCCTAATCTACGTCCGTCCGATGCCTGCGACGTGTCTTCTGTAACAATAATTTCATTATGGATTAGCTACATCATTCTCGTTCAGCAGGGGTCAGCCGCTGTTATGTTAACTTCCTAATACTGCCTATTGAGCGAGCAACTGCGTGATGGGACAGATTCGACGGTGAATCATGAAGATCATTAGCATTTCTAAATTGGGCAGGTTTAAATGTTTTGTATTATGTGTGACATAGTTGTTTATGTCTTGGGTGTGTAGTGTCACTAGTTTTTTCAAAATTGTAGTTTTGGTCGCCCATCTAAATCCTTTTTCGGCTCAACTAAGGTGTCGTGTGTCTGTATTTTCCAGTGTTTTAACGTGTCGTGTATCATTTTATTTGGCCGCCCAAGCAAGTAGGTTTTATTTCATGTTTAATGTTCATGTTCTTCCACGACTCTCATGTTTTTTTTGGGCGTTATGAATATTTTTATGTTAGTCCAGTTTTAATTCTTTTAATCGGTAGGAGCTCTGAAGGGTCATAAAAGACTGCCTCCACGATGTTTCTATTTTTTTTTAGTGTAAATTTTAATNTTTTTTTTAGTTTAAATTTTAAAACCAATTTTTAGGGAAATGGAGGCTTTACTAGGCTCAACAAGCTGCTCTCCTTTCCGCCTATTGTGTATCAAATGGAGCACCACAGTCTAGTCATCGATGTGATAGTAATCATAACGTGTTATGCAAAAAAGAATATTTTCAAATATTGTGGTTTGTAAAACCAAGGTTGGAAGCCAATTTTTTCAGAATTGTCATGCTTTATTTTGAAATAAATCTTGTTAAGAAAGCTAGTGATAGATGGAACTAGGTTATCAGAATCGTAACCTCTTAATGTGATACTTTTTTAGAATGCAAATAATTGGTGGTACTAATCATTCAGAATTGTAACTTTTTTAAATATGAAAGTAACTTACTGAAGGCACTATTAATATGATAATGTATTTTAGTAATACTAGAGAATTGTCGAGTTTTTAAAATATTGTTATAATGGAAATCATTAATTGTGGTAATGTCATTTAAGGAGAAGTGTTGCAAATGTTGTAATTTTTACTGTCAAATACATAGTTGTTCAAATCTGTTTTGCTTAGTGTTATTTGCGCTGTGGCACACTTTGTTGCGTGCAGACGAGTACTGCCACGGCACATCAGCTGTCTCCGGTATCAATCGGGCCGGGTGGCCACGTGGCTCCCTGTTTACCTCTGCCGAGGTGAGCAGGGCAGAGTGTAGCGATGCGCTGAGAAATGACTACTCGCTTCCAGTGGTTTACAACTGCAAGACGGCTGTCACAAAGCGTGACAGTGCTTGCAGTGTATCTTGCCTGTCGTGATGTGATTGCAGCACTGGTGACTGCGCTCAAGAGGTAGTAGTTAGAGTAGATGGCTGGAAAAACGGATCCAGTAGAAGCAGTAAACCCCTAACCACTGTAGAAATGTTTGTTGTGTTTAAAGGGTGTGAACATTTGTGACACTGAAAGTTTGTTCCACTGACGGTAGCGAGTTTGTCCACGGATAGGCACACGGTGTGGTATTTTTGTGTGCACAGGCTGTGTGGCCAAAAGTTCTGGTTCACAATTTTTTTTAACTTTACTTTGCAATACTTCAGAGCTGTCTTTAGTTTTGTGGTTGTTCGTTACGCGGTTGCTTATGGGGCTGGTCTTACGAGCGCATTTGCAGTAGCGTGTTCCCAGTTCATATTTCGCCACTATGTCCTGTGGGAAAACACTGCTAACACAGAGGCGTCGGGACGCCTCCATGTGTCAGGTCAGCCGTTGTTTATGTTCACGACGCAGCACCCGAATCCGACAGTGGGGGTCAAGGCCATGACCGACTCCTCGCGGCTGTCCTCCCTGCGCCCACGTTGAGGGGTGTACCGGCTGACAGTGTAAAGGTGTGCGCGCCTGCACACGCGTCCCACTGCGCCGATCGATACTCCCATCTGGTGATGCAGTGCTGAAGCGCGGAGAGGGTGAGTGCGGGTGCTCCCGCCCTCTCTTGCTGCATAGTTCATGGTGCTGGNTGCGGAGAGGGTGAGTGCGGGTGCTCCCACCCTCTCTTGCTGCATAGTTCATGGTGCTGGAGGGGGAGAGGTGATGACACCTCGCTGTCCTAGTATGGCCAACTTGCTGTGCGTGCCCTGCGCCGTTGATGCAATGGCAGCTGTGAAGCTGGTTTTGGTGCGCTTTTTCTTCCAGGTGCAGGGGTGTCGCTGGGCATCGTTCTGTCTTCGGACTGGCATCAGATCATGGTCCCACATTGTTAACGGTGCTCCCAAGGTGCAATTTGGATGCAGAAAGAAGGAAAATGGATGGGAAAAATTGTTGAGTGAAATATGGAAGTGTCTGGGCCAGATTTTCTTGAGAAGAAGAATGAGGGAAGGGTATGCCCCATGGAAGGCGACAATTAACGCCGGTGCAGGGGCTCCCTCAAAGCCTCAGTCCCAAGAATTTCACAAAAGCCTAGCTAATGTTGTGTTCCTACCTGTGTAAGATTGGCAACATTGTTGTTGCTTTGTTATGATGTTAGTCAGTTCCCGGCGGGAAGCTCGGCAGGAATGTAAACAAGTAAGCTGCTTGTGTTCTCCCGATGGAGATCATGTATGTCATGTGTCGTAAACAATAGTGCATTTTGTGGTGTTACCAAGAATGTTACACTGGCGACAAGAGATATAAACTCCATGCATCGGGTGGTATTGAATCATCAGAACGCGAATTGGCAAACCATAACCTACAATGGTGTTGTTTAATTGACTCGGGGAATTCATTCCAGGATGGGACACTTGGAAAATAAGCTTGGAGCAGTTACAGTATTGTTTCGCGGCAAACAGACAAGGAGGAGAAGAAAGCTATATTTTTCACAGCGTGCAGAGCCCAGCTGTATGACTTAGCGGCGCCATCGTGTCTGCTTAAAACAACGGGTGAAGTAGACATAGCGAACATTCTAGCGGCGTTAACCAACCACTTCAAACCAAAACCGAGTGAAATTGTTGAGGCATTCAAATTTCACAAGTGCGATTAGCATGAAGGTGAGTTAATTTCTGATTATGTGGCCGAGATACGTCTGTCAGCACATTGCAATTTCAATGACTTAAACAGAATGCTGCGGGATCGTTTAGTATGTGGAGTGCATGACAAGACATTGCAACATGCATTTTGGCCAAAGATAAGTGTCTTTTCAGGCCACTTTGGACATGGCCATGGCGAAATAAGCGAGTCATAATGTAAGTGATTTGTGAGGTGAAGTGAGCGAGTTGGCAGAAGCAGTTAACCAAGTTAGTGTCTCTGGACACTGCCCCACACCTAGAGGCAAACCAAGAAAGAGAGGGTCACCATCTCTGCGTAAACATCCACAGGACCAGCAGCCTTGCTGGTGCTACATTGGGTCGCACAGCCCAGAGAAATGCAAACACCTGCAATACCGTGTGCAGTTTCTGTTCCAAACAAGGGCATTTAGAATGAACATGCATTACCAAAAGGAAACACAATACCTGAGCTCAGGATTCACACTGGGGGGCCAAGACATGACCAAAGTACTGGGGCTTTTCATATAGCAGACAGTCGGGACTCATCTGAAGAAGACACAACCTTGTACAGTCTGTGCCTTCTACAGATGCATCCACCCAAATGCCAGCCCTCAATAAGAATGATGGTTTAGCTGGATGGCAGGGCATTAAAAGTGGACACAGGGGCCAGCGACTGTCATCAGCAGCGACATGTTCGAGCGGCTGTAGTCAAATAAACAGCAACTCCAAGAAGCAAAGTTGTTGTTACATACATGGTCACAGGAGAAGAGCGCTAGGCTCTGTCGAGGTGCATGTGCAGACAGACATANGCAAAGTTGTTGTTACATACATGGTCACAGGAGAAGAGCGCTAGGCTCTGTCGAGGTGCATGTGCAGACAGACATAGTCGACGTCAGGTTACCGCTGTTGAGCAGCGNATAGTCGACGTCAGGTTACCGCTGTTGAGCAGCGAAGGAACGGCCTAGTCTGTTGGGGCGCAGCTGGTTGGAACCATTAGGAATATCAGTGGCGGGTTTTAGCTGTACAACCAGAAGTGGCAGTGAACGTAAGGAAGCATCATTCCAAAATATCTGCTAGTACAGAATTGGGGCAGTATGAAGGACCATCAGTAAGTGTAGACACTCAGACGGATGCAAAACCAATATTCAGGAAGTACCGTCCAGTGGTTTCTGCGCTATGGGATGCCGTTAGCAAAGAAATAGACAGCTTGGTGGAGCAGGGTGTTTACAAGTCTGTAAATTACTTAAATTGGGCCACTCCTATTGTTGCAGTCCGTAAGGCTGATGGATCAATGCAAATCTGTGGCGACTACAAATGTACTGTGAACAGCGTATGTAAAACTGAGATTTACCCATTACCAATGACCAATGAGGCATTCTTCAATTTGTCAGGAGAGAATATTTACACCAAATTGACTTGACAGATGCATACTTGCAGGTATAGGTGGATGAGTACACTGCAGATGTGCTGACGGTGAACACCATGAAAGGGTTGTTCAGAGTGAAACGGTTGCCATTCAATATCAAATTCACCACAGCAGTATTACAGAGGTTAACGGAGACCATGCTGCCCGGGATACAGGAAGTTGTTGTGCTACTGGATGATATTATCACTGGATCCAATGAAGAACAACACTGGCAGCAGGTACATCAGGTTCTCAGCCATGTAGAGGAAGCAGGATTGCAGTTGAAGGAGACAAAGTGTGTGTTTGCAGTGTCATCTATAAAACTCTTAGGTTATACAGTGGACAGTGCAGAATTACACCCTACACCAGCTAAAGTTGAAGCTATTCACCATGCCCCAGCCCCCTCTTGCAAAAAGGAGCTACAAGCATTTTTAGGATTACTTAATTTCTATGACCAGTTTCCGATGACGCCAGCATGGCAGAACCTTTACATTGCTTTCTCGACAAAGGGTGGCAGTGGGAGTGGACAAGGGTTCACGAATATGCCTTCTGTGCTGTAAAAGGACTTCTTCAGTCAGATGCTGTGTTGGTACATTATGGTGCAACAAAACCAGTCAGATTGACGTGCGACACCTCTGAGTATGGTCTGGGCGCAGTGCTTGCACACGTGGATGAGGACAGTAGCAAAAAAGCCATCGCTTTGGGGTTATGCACTTTACAGAAACATGAAAAAAATTACTCACAACAAGATAAAGAGACTTTGGCTGGCATGTTTGGTGTGACAAGAGTTCAGGCAGTATCTGACAGCACACCACTTTTGCATCTGCTAGACCCTACTAGGCCAACCCCAGGCATCTTATCCCGAAGGTTACTGTTGTGGAGCCTGTGGCTTTCCATGTTTAATTATAAGATTGTTTATTAATGAGGACCAAGCATAGAACATAACAAATACACATACTAACACGGCCAAAATATCTGAAATACTGGCAAACAATTACATTTCATTGCAAAACAAAAAAAAATAACTATTTCTTGATAAAATCAGTATTGACTGCATCATTACACCTTCCAGAGATAGGTGGGACAGCCGCATAATGACTTGCCATAGCTTCTGCAGTGTGGCTCCCCTGGGTGCAGTTTTGCAGTTGGTATGTTGGGCATGTCACAGATATCTGTCACCAAAACATAGCTCCAAGGCCAAAACACCAGGGTGGGGTACTCCCGTCAATGTTGTTCTGCCAGAGACTGTAGTATACTCAGTGTAGGGCCTCTCGGTATAGCCACGAGGTAGTAGGCCCGCTGTTCATCTGCCAAGCCATTTAGGGTGGTGACTATTTTAAACTGATGCTGGTATTCCCGTCATGGANAAACTGATGCTGGTATTCCCATTATGGACTCTGCCAATCATAAAGGGGCGGGCATAATTGTGACCTTCTTCACTACTCCTGGCTACGTGACACCAACGCCTCAGAGCTGCTGGCCACCCTCCGAGGTTGCTGTATTGAGTATAACAATATGCCCTATATCCCCACTTTCCTCAGCTGCTGGCTCAGTGATTGTGAAATTGTGCTCTTCATCCATCCCACCATGCTTATTATTCCCCTGCTGAAGAAATTTCTGCCATTACTTCTTTAATGCATTCATTTCCTGTTTCATTTTATTCTTGACACTGTCCACTTGTTTACCGACATTGTCCATCTTTCATTTACGGTATCCATTCTTTCATTCATAATTTCCATCCTTTAAAGCACACTGTAAATTTTCTTGTCCACACAGTCAATTCTCATATTTAACTCGCTTATGCGTTCTATTTTCCTATCAACATTTTCATTTAATGTATCTATTTTCCTATCTNATTTCCTGTTTCATTTTATTTTTGACACTGTCCACTTGTTTACCGACATTGTCCATCTTTCATTTACGGTATCCATTCTTTCATTCATAATTTCCATCTTTAAAGCACACTGTAAATTTTCTTGTCCACACAGTCAATTCTCATATTTAACTCGCTTATGCGTTCTATTTTCCTATCAACATTTTCATTTAATGTATCTATTTTCCTATATACATTTTTACTTTTACTGTGTTTAATTACCTAATAATTTGGGTATTCACACTACTAATTTGATTCTTCTTCACACNTACATTTTTACTTTTACTGTGTTTAATTACCTAATAATTTGGGTATTCACACTACTAATTTGATTCTTCTTCACACCTTCTATCAAGCTACAGTATTTGTACTTGCGCTCAATTAATGATTGCAGTGCTTCAAGTTCAGCCGACTTCCTTGTTAGCATACACTGCGATGCTTACACAAAACAGCCTTAATTTTGCAGCCTACAGCTAAATTAATTAGTTTTTTATGTCACTAATTACAATCCTATCACCTAAATTTATTTACCGGAAAATGCCTCCATCCCACTTCTGACATCAAAGTTGCAAGTGGCCTGGGACATATCCAAGTTCATGAGGGATGAAAGTTTTAAAATACAAAAATAACAAAATTTAATTTCTTTACTTAATTGGAATGTCATAAAAATGCACAGAGCTTTTTTTTACAACATTAAACTGCCTATCTATACTATTTCACTTATTATCCCATCAAGTGAGTGCAATATTTAATGCCAATCTCAATTTATTATTCTTTACCATTATCTTTATACTAGCTACAGTCACTTATAACTCACGTATTACTTACAAATATAATCAAAATGTTTATTGCCATCATTGGAAATGTCTGCCACTCACACATCCAGTCCCACTTTTCCCACAGTCCAGACGGTCAATCTTTCTCTCTACTCTCCCGATACTCGCTGACTTCACTTATTGGTCAATGCGTCATCGTCCATTGTTCTAATAGTATCACACACATGGTGCTGATGGCCATACAGGACTCCAAACTAACGAAACAGAGGTATGCTGCAGCTTATATAGGTGAGTTGACCTGGAACAGGTCTTCGCACCTCTCGTCATACAGAGGGAGAGGTGGGGTAATGACCAGAAAATTCACACAACTACTGAAGACATTCCATTTTCCAAGGATGGGAACAGCACCAGTCCCAATAGCCTTATCGCAGTATCCGTCAATGTCATGTTTTTCAAAAATATTTTGGGTAAAATATGCACAATTTTCAATTTAGCAGATACAGTATTTTATGCTAATATGTAAACTTTTTATTGCTTTAGCCCACTCCACTTTCGTCAATTTTTTAAGTTTAAGTTTTTTCAAGTTTTTAAGTAAAAATATCAGTAACAAAACACTAACTACATACCTTTTCAGCTTGAAGTCTTGTAACCTGTTCCCTTTCATTTTCAAGACTCTTGCTTATGTCATCAAACTTCACTTTGTAATCTTGTGCTTCATTTTCTATTAAAGTCACCATACTTTGCAGATGAGCATTTTCTTTCTCCAGATTATTAATTTTCTCTTCAGTTTTCTGCATAAGTTCATTTTTTTCTGTATTTAGCTGACAAAACAGGTTCGACTCCAGAGAGGTCAATAAACTCTGAAAACTATTTTTATTTTCTTTCATGCGAGATTCTATAACCTTTGCATCTGAAACAGCAGCAATATGTTCACTGTAATTAAAAGTTAACTGGTTTCCACAATTCTGTTTTCTGTTTACAAAGAAGTAATTATTTTGTAAGTAGTTACATATCTTTTACAAAATCAGCAGTTTTTAAACTGTGGTTTTAAGCATATCTGATAAAAATGAATATAGGATTGACAGAAACCTCGCCATGGAAATTGGCAGGCTGAAGCAGCCCCCTTTGAAGCTGCAAGATTATGAAATGTGACAACTTAACTGGAAAATATGTTATGTATATGATTTATTCTGCAAATATCAGGTACAGAGAAAGGTTACGTATTTCCATCGACAACCATTTGGTTGTCATATGCTTCATGGGCAATATGTTTTCAAGAGTGATTAAAATTGTAAACTGAAACTAGATGTGATGGATAGGAAAAGGTAATTATCTAGTTTAGGGGCTTTTCTGAAAAACACAATAAAAATTTAAAATTATGATATATTTCTACTCTACTAATGATGCAGAACACGAATATACTAGGGGCATCGCTTTAAAATAAGTGCAACATATTTTAAAAAATTGAACAAGTTTGTGAGATGACTGTTTCTGACAGTTTGTTTACGTTTATGAACTAAATGTTTTATGCCAACTAAAGTTGTTTTAATGAATTCAGCATAGCTTACCTAGTTGATATTGAAGCGGCCGTAGTGTTAAAATAAGTAGAACATATTAAAAAAAACTTGCGAAATATGTTTGTTTGTGTCTATTAACGTCAGAGGAATTATACCAGCCCCCTACCTAGGTGAGTCAATTTACATTCTTTTGGTGTGTTTTACGGTTCCTTTAAATCCCTGCAATCCTACATTCGTATTTTAGTGTAAAACCCAAACATCCTAGGTTAGTATAAAACCCAAACATCCTAGGTTAGTGTAAAACCCTACTATCCTAGGTTAGTTTAAAACCCTAACATCATAGGTTAGTGTAAAACCCAACAATCCTAGGTTAGTTTAAAAATGTAAAATAGTGATTCGCCCATCGTGGGGTTAGGTTTTGTTAGGTTAGGTGGGCACATATTACGAAATTAGTCGGACGTTAATGCCCCTAGTATATTCGTGTTCTGCATCATTAGTAGAGTAGAAATATATCACAATTTTAAAATTTTATTGTGTTTTTCAGAAAAGCCCCTAAACTAGATAATTACCTAGGAAAATTATGCCATCATAGAGCATTGTGGTATTGAGAGGAAATCCTTAGGCCTTAGACTGCTGCTTAGAAATATAATAATGAATATCTTTAACATGGCCAGAAGTAGCATTTCCAGCCTACTATACGTTAAAAATTACTAACTCAAAGAATGATAAAATCATAAAGGTGTGACTGCGTGAATTCTGAAACAAATGTACTATCAATAAGACTGACTCAAATTCATAGTTTTCATTCTACACTACTGCAAGGCAGAAAGTAAACCACACGAATGTGATGTGCACACAATTTAAGTAAAAATTTATATGCTTGGGAAAATTGCCTTTGCTGGCACCTGGCTTCTCCTTAATGCCTACAAAAGTATCAAATCCAGAGGAAAATAAAATTTTCCCCTAAACAGACAAAATTTTTTGCTAGTGAATAAAGTATATTCTCTTGTGATACAAACTGTTGCAATATGAAAAGGCATCATAGCAAAATTGTTCAATAATTCAGTTCGGACTGCCCAAAGGAAATTAATGATGGCTGTTACTGAACATCTCTAGATACACAAAATAACTACGCACAACACGCAGTTCCAAGACACTAGTGTATGATATTAATGTGTACTACAGATAAAAATAATAATAATCTTAGACAAATATTATATATAATCTGCACATTTAGGTGCAGCCTCATCACTATTTTTGGATGTAATATGTCTCATAGATTGCCACAAAAAAGTAAACATGTGACTGATGTAGTGTGTCATAGTAAGGTTTGTAACAGTTAGTCTTGGTGTGGGCATGCACACAGTGTATCAGTGAACCAAAGCAGGAATATTTGTGATCAGGATGTTGATATAAGTGTTATTAATGCAAGAAAAATTAGATAGATACACTAAAAAATGGTATAATTATCAGGATGGTCATGACCTCAAAATAAAAGGTAATGAGGTGGAAAATGGTGTCAAACAGGGCGCGGGAAATTACAAGAATCACCACCATAATGATGAGTAAAATAAAATGGCAAACTCACGAGCTGGCAACATAGCCTAAAAAAAATGTGTGCAGTGTGATGCAAGCCATATCATCAGTGAAATGACACCAAATGTAACACTAAGACAAACAAACATAACACTGGAGGCATTTAGTGGATCTGTACCTAAACCAGAAGAAATCATCAGTTTAAGATGTGAGATGAAGTGAAGAAAGGCTGACCTAAAGTTTGTTGTAGGAAACCTATGGACAACACCACTGCTTGGCCAGCAAGGATATGAAAAACTTGAACTTGTAAAAAAGTGCAGTTGATTAAGGATAGTAATGATGGAAGTGACAGTTATGACTATTGTGACTAAGAATCCATTATTATTTAAGGTCTATGTAGGTTTCCTGGCACACACACCATTCTGATTGAAAATGGTCTCAAAATGTTGAATGAACCTCCACACAGAATCCCAACTTGAATGAATTCACCTTAAAAAAAACACTAGCATGATGGAACAGAGAAAGGTAATAGAACGGATTGAAAATATTAATCAGAAGCATTGTTATCAATGACTTAGTGACAATATAAAAACCAAACGGTAACCTAAGACTTTGTCTGGATCCACAAGACCTTAACAATATCATAATCATGGAACATCCTTTACTGCCAACTGTGGCAGAAACAGCAGATACACTGGGCATTAATGTATTCGACCTGAAAGACATTGAACAGAGTTAGACGAGAAGTTGAAGTAATTTGTGTTGTTTCACTACTCCCTATGGAGTGTACAAGTTTAAAAGATTGCCTTTTGGCATGATTTGTGAAGGCTCTAACATCCAAGAAAACCTCCAGCACAGAATGGGAATGTTTAACTATGTCCTGCAGTTCATCCCCAACATGTAAGCTATAACATTGCCATTGAGAGAACTATATCAGACCAGGTAATCGTTCAGTAGCTACCAGCCCATGAAAATACATTATATGAAATTAAAACCCTGATATCAGTTGCTCCAGTGTTGCCAAATGTTGTACCCAATCAGGAAATAGTAATTTAGAGTGATGCAAGCAAAGATGGGTTAGGATGTGTAATACTACAAAACAAACAACCCGTAGACTTTACATCAGATAGTATGACACTGGTTGAACAAAATTGCTCGCAGACTGAAAAGGAAAATAAAGCCATTGAATTCAGCATAACATAATTTCATAACTTCATAAGTGTATGGTTACAAGGTCACAGTGATGACTGATCATAAAACAATAATGATACAGTGAGCAAGCCAATACACAAAATATGTTCATCAGTACTGCACAGATTATGGCTAAAAATCCTGAAGTATAATACTGAAGTGAAATACCTACCTATTTGCCAAGCTCCCAAATGTACATAGCAGATATGCTGTCCTGCTCACATCTCCAGGACACTGCTGAAGAGGATCCAGACATGAAAGAACTTGTGTGTGAGAGTTAATTTAACATTTACCAATGTCGGAAGCAAAAAAAAAAAAAATGTTTGTCAAAGAAACAGCCATGATATTGAATTGTTGGCTCTCAACTACATGTATACAAATTGTTGGCAAGAACAAAAGAAATAAGCTTCAGAGTGCATCAGGTGGGCCTGGTCAATGAGAAATGACATATACGGTGGAATCTCTATCCATCGTGGGGGCCGCTGTGGTGCAGTGGTTAGACTATTCGTCTCCTACCTAGGCAAACCGGATTAAAATCCCGGTGGGGTCGCTGCCAGGTTTTCGCATGTGGGAATCGTGCCAGATGATGCCGCTGATCGGCGGGTTTTCTCAGTGATCTTCTGTTTCCCCTGCCCTTGCATTCTGGTGGTGCTCCATACTCACATCGCTTCTCCCTCATCGGCTCTCAACACCTCAATGTTAAGAAGAGTCACCAAAATCTCTCCATTTCACTCCACTCTATCCTTCGTTTCTCAGGGGACTGGAAAAATATTTCAATGCATGTGGACTTTCAATGAATGCTTGAAATGCAAACAAATCAAAAATGGGACCACAGAAAATTCCATGGATGCCGACTTTCAATACACCTGGATTCAATACAGAGAGATTCTACTGTATGTGAACAGTCAACTAGTGTTTTACAACTACAAATTGTTTGTTCCCTGTTATGTTCCTTGCCCGGACGCCATCTTCACACTGCCAAGACCTGCCAACTGCAGCATTAGAAATTCTCTACTCTACTATATACACTACACTTCTCCCTTCTAAATTTTGTATTTACAGTAGTTGTGCTCACCCAAACCAACATAGATAAAAAAAACACTTCCAGTCTACCACTCCATCGCATTGGAGGATGCCTCAATCTTCCACTGCGTCTTCGAGTTCCCAGTCCAGGTGGAGCTGTGGCTTCCCCACCAAATCCACGGAAGCTTCTTCCCCCTCACTGTCGTCTCCTGTGCCCGCTGCTCCCCGTGGCTTTCCCACTACCTGGCCCTCCGGTTGTTCAGTCTCTAGTTGCTCTGGTGCCGATGGCATTACCCCAGTCACTAGTTGCTTTGATGCTGATGCTACACCCGTTGCTGGCCGTTCTGGTGCTGACGCTGCTCCCACTGCTGGCAGTTCTAGTGCTGACGCTGCTCCCACTGCTGGTCGCTCTGGTGACAATGCTGCTCCTGCTTCCCCTGAAGATACCAGACTCCTCCCGCTTGTTGTTTAGCTGCTATCTCTGGTGAATTCCTCTGTTCGCGCAAGGGTACTTCCTCTTGCAGGTGGATCATGCGTAGGCCGTTTGCAGCTTCTCAATTGTTTTCTCTACCGTGATGCTCTGCATTGGCCACTCCGCCCATTTAGAATAGGCATACACCAAATTCAATAGTATTTTTCCTTCCTTTTCCGCAAAGTTGACATGCACTCGCTACCTCACCCGAGAAGTCGCTAGCCAAGATACCTTTGACCTTTGAGGCGTGTTATGTCTAAACAGCTGACAAGCCGTGCACCTCTTCACCGTGTTCTCAATCTCATCGTCCATTCCAGGCCACCACACATAACTTCTCACCAGCATTTTCATTCGCACCACCAAGAGAGGACCTTTATGCAACATCTGCAACACACCTTTTCTAAGCCCTTGTGGAATTACTACCCTGTCTCCCCACATTACACAATTGTCTTCCACAGCCAACTCATCCCTCTTGCTTGTGTAAGCTTTGATGTTGGGCTCGCTGACTTGATTTGGCCACCCATACGTAGCATTGTTTTTTACGGTTTTCAGTACTTCATCCTGTTCTGTCTCCCTTGCTATCTCTTCCGTCCTTATCAGCAGGTTCTGAAAATGCTGAATCAAGAAGACTGGTTGCTCTATGGCCCGTGCATGAGATAATGCTAACCTTGACAGCGCGTCGGCATTACCCATGCCGACGCGCTGTATATACTCAAGCCAATAGTCATATGTTGATATGAGAAGAGCCCACCGCTGCAACCGTGCTGCTGCTAGAGGTGGAATTGCCTTCTTAGGTCCGAAGATGGTGGTCAAGGGCCTATGATCTGTATACAGTGTGAAGTGGTTGCCATAGAGAACAGTTATGACATTTATATTGTGAGTAGGAACATGTCGCTGCCAGGTGTTCCTTATTGCCACAACGAAACATTGCCTCTGACCACCAATATTCTGTGAATATACCGCTCCTACTGGCTGTTCATTTTGTACCCGCACTTTACACACATCTTCCGATACCGACTGAGGACGCTGAAGCAGCTTCTGTTGTTTTTCTGCTTGTTCCATTGCTGTCGCCAAAGTGTACGCCTGCTTCAAATTATACTCAGTTTCAATGAGTTTTTGTTGGATGTTTTGGCTACGTAGTCCATTGACAAAACTATCACGCAATGCCTCCGGCAAAAATGTGCCAAAATTGCACGTTTGCGCAAAATGTTTAATGGCAACCGAAAATTCAGCTATGGATTCGTTTTTCTTTTTGCATACGCCCATGAAATTTCCACCGCTCAGCAATCACCAGCATCTTTGGACTATAGAAAGTCTTAAGTATCGCTTCCAGTTTCTCAAACGACTTCTTAACTGGTTCCTCAGGTGATACCAAATTGCACAAGACGCCAAACATATCTTTCCCTATTACAGACAATAACACTGAGACCTGCTTTTTCTCTTGTACCGAGTTTGCATCAAAATAATGCCACAATCAACTCAAATATGATACATTATTGTCTGAATGTTCGTCGAACTCGTCCATCCTTCCAAAGGATGCCATTGTAACTACTATCCGCGCGCTACTTAATAAAAAACCTCGTCGCCAATGTTATGTTCATTGCCCGGACGCCATCTTCACACTGCCCAGTCCTGCCAACTGCGGCATAACAAATTCTCTACTATATACACTAAATTCCCTGAAAACAAAAGAGCCTAGTTCTGACCCTGCTGCAAGCAGGTATTAATGGAAGAGACAAGACCACTGCAAAAGCTAAGACAATCTACTACAGTGGAACCGCTTTATAACGATAGTTGACAATGGCAAAATAAATTATCGCTATAGCGAGTTATCATTATAACAAAATTTACAGTGCCCGTAATTTTTTTTATTGTATTTGCCCTTGTGGATCCTGTGTTTTAAGAATGCCGTAAACTATGCGTATGCAGCGACAAGTTAATACAAAAAAATCTGCGTCTGACAGCGGCATTATGTAACGCCCAGCAGACGTGACTTTGCTTCCTCCTTCATTATTCTTCCCTTCCCCCAAATTTTCGGGTTGCGGGAGGGAGTTAGTTGCCTACCAATCAGCGGACTATTTCACTCCTTGTCTCTTTTTTTCACCCACCTCTTCTTCTCCTGCTTCGCCTCCTCCACGCCACCCTAAGTTGAACCTGTCTATCGCCCCTCTGTCCGCTTCCTTTCTTCTCTTGTCTCCACTCCCTTTCTCATTCATGTTACCGATCGATAAATTCCTCCAAGTATTCTTTGTTTCTGTGCCAGACAAAGGATTGTCAGCCTCTCAGGTAAAGAAAGAAAAAGGGAAGAGGCGCGACGTTTTTTAAGGGGTGACATTCCAGCATGGCAAAAAAAAAACCAGCACGTCACTGCGTAAAAGAAAAGGAAGCCGGTCGGTAGTTAGAAAAAAAAATCTCCCACCACAGTTGTTGATGCAGTTGTTGCCATTCTTCTTTTAACATAATTAAAGTATTTTCCAAACATATCACAATTACCACACATTAATGTAAAAGAATAATAATTTGTTACATACTAACAGGTGCCACAAATTGTTGGTGCAATTTTATTTTAAAAAAATTCTTTCTGGTACTTGTTGCAAAAGTCNTAAAAAATTCTTTCAGGTACTTGTTGCAAAAGTCATGGTTCGCACTATACACTAGTAAATACGGTATCATAAACAATGTAGCATTGTCTAGCAACTGTTAAGACATAATCATGCTTTTCCCCTTACACGCCTTGCACATGGCGATGCAATGGCCTTGCAAGCGGCAGTGTCTTCCTACCCCCACAACATAAAAGGAACTGTAGGCTGCTAGCTTATCGCCGCCACCCCTTCCCCCTTTTTTGTCTTAACTTACAGCACTTTTCCAGCATACCCCTCTTTTCTTGGCCTCGACTAGCTCTTCTCCCATTCGTACCTCTCCCCTCTTATATCGTACCTTCTTCCTTATCCCTCATAACACCCACACGCTCCGTTTTTCTAGCTCCGGCCGACGCGAGTGTCACAANGACAGCACTTTTCCAGCATACCCCTCTTTTCTTGGCCTCGACTAGCTCTTCTCCCATTCGTACCTCTCCCCTCTTCTATCGTACCTTCTTCCTTATCCCTCATAACACCCACACGCTCCGTTTTTCTAGCTCCGGCCGACGCGAGTGTCACAATGCGATACAGACTAACAAAAGCTGACTTGCATGTGGCAAGTGCGTGAATGTCACTTGCAATACCACGTGTTTAAACATTTAAAAAATACGAGTTTACAAATGTTTGTATTGCTATAGCGAAAGGGTTCATTAACAGATTTGCGTTACAAACGAAATTAAGTACCTTTCAAATGATAGGGAAAATGACGGTGCATTTAAAANCAAATGATAGGGAAAATGACGGTGCATTTAAAAACTATTGCAATAGCAGACGTGACGCTATAGGCCATACTCGTTATAACGCGGTTCCACTGTACTGAATTCTGACATCAGAGTGAGTGAGAGGATGCCACATATGAGAGAAATATCACCCAATCACAAGAGATTCTACATCTTCCTTTTGAGAAAATATCTGTGGACATTCTACAGAGTGATGGTAAAATCTATTTGATTGTTATTGACCCGTTTTCAAAATGGTTTGAAATTATTCCTTTGAAGCATAAAAATGTTGAGAATGTATGTGAAAAGCTGAAGGATGTGTTTTGCACCCATGGAATTCCCAAAGCAATAAGACCTGATGACAGGCTGTTCCTGTCTCAAGCATTTCACCCAAGAATCAAGAATATGAAATTGAAGTGCTAACCTGCAACTCAATGATAGTGCCGCCATTGTGTTTGGCAGGAAATATATGTCACATAGAAGAAATTATTTTTAAAAAAGGCAGGAAACAGCCAAAAGATTTTAGAAACTTACAAAGAGAATACAGAAACATACTGTTATCAAGTTTAAACATACATCTCTATTACAACTCCCGATGAACAGAAAAATAAGAACATTATTACCAGTAATAAACCAAGTACAGTAGAGCACCCCTCAACCGGAATTGTTGGGTGAAGGGCTATTCCGGTTGAGGGAAAATTCCGGATATGGGAAATGAGGGTGGGATGGTGTGAAAAATAACTAATTTTTAGTCTGAANTTTAAACATACATCTCTATTACAACTCCCGATGAACAGAAAAATAAGAACATTATTACCAGTAATAAACCAAGTACAGTAGAGCACCCCTCAACCGGAATTGTTGGGTGAAGGGCTATTCCGGTTGAGGGAAAATTCCGGATATGGGAAATGAGGGTGGGATGGTGTGAAAAATAACTAATTTTTAGTCTGAACTCGTGTATATGTTGCACATAATTTTAACTTAAGAAATCGATGAGTGTAAGTTATTAGTTTTATCCTTAAAGTTACAAAACCATTTTAAAAAAACACTACATACCGTTTATGAAATGTGAGTCATAAAACTCCAGGCACTGTGTTAATGACATTCATTCTCAANAAAAAAACACTACATACCGTTTATGAAATGTGAGTCATAAAACTCCAGGCACTGTGTTAATGACATTCATTCTCAACAGTCTAGCGGGGATTCTTATCTCTTCGAGCATGTGCCTGCGTGAGTAAGCGAGTTCTGCATATCATGTTACTGTTCGTGTTGACATGCATCTGATAAAACTTCCTGANTGTGCCTGCGTGAGTAAGCGAGTTCTGCATATCATGTTACTGTTCGTGTTGACATGCATCTGATAAAACTTCCTGAAGTATAATCAATTCCGTTGAGTCATTCCCTTACTGCATGGCATGTCGGCACAACATACATTTACAAGAGCGGGGCTGATGTATTATAGACCAAGTTCACAAAAGTACCGTATTTCTGCGTGTATAGGCCGCACATTTTTACAAAAAAAAAAAATGACAAAAAGTGGGGCGCGGTTTATTTACGAGATATTGGCATAAAAAATATTTTCCCCCTAAACCATGTTCAGAAATTTGTCAACGAACAATACGCTCTAATGTTTTAATTTAGTTTCTAAGGAAGTCAAAAAAATAATAAGAAATGAATAACTTATCACGTGTGTTTAAAAGAGCATGGGTCGCAGCATACTTTATTTAGCCTGCCTGTTCTTGACTGTTGTGCTTTGTATCACCTCCAGTCGCCATTCAACTTGCGCACTTCTTTTCTCTTTTTTCTTTCACCCTCTCGCTTGACGTCCTTCCTTTCCACCACCACTACCACCGCCCCCCACCCCGCCCCCCTTTACCGTGTCACAAACAGCCATCCAGCACCAAGCAAGCTTGCTCGGTCCCTTTCTTTTCTTTTTCCCTCCTTCCTCCTCTTTTTTGTTTGTCTCGCTCTCGCTTTCTCTCTCTCTCTCCCTCTCTCTCTGGTGGAAGGAGTCAGCCAGCAGTAGCTGTGTGTGACGCCGCACGCACACATGCACCATACCACTGCCTCCTCGGCAACAGCCAGCCGAGCTGGCAGGCTACGCACGGCGCACGTGTTCCGCAATTTAAACGCAGTGTTAAGGCATTTTGACATAAATACAAAAGTTTTATTTACACGGAATACTGCGCTGTTGCTACTTTTCAGCAGGCGGAGGCCAGGTGGCGTGGCAACGATAACATTCAATGGCAAATTAATTAGTTTGACGTTGCCATAGTTTACTGTTGCCGCACTAGCACGATGAGGCCCGGCAATATTTACGGGAATACAACAATTCAGTGCGGCCTATACTTGAAATATTAATTATTCCTTATTTTTCATCAAAAACTTCTGGTGTGGTCTATACACGCCAAAATACGGTACATGTACACTAACATGTTAGGACACTAAATTCTGAAAGTCGCACCACTAAAACCAACGGCATGTGTCGCAAATTGACATTAGTCACTGTCACTTGTGTCAGTATGCAGCACAGCCGCATAAGAGAGAGCCGGCCCAAGTGGCCGGCTCTCTCTTCACCGTGCTAGTCTGGTGTGAGCAACGAAAGACCTCTTGCGAGTGCGGGAGAGTTATGGCACAACTTTGCGACGTTTGAATTTTTTTTTTATAAATTAGTTCCGGATAAGGGGAGTTTCGTTAGAAGTAATTCCGGTTAAGGGGTGCTCTACTGTATTAGAACCTAAAGCAGAAAATCATGCACATAAAAAAAGATGATAAATCAACAGCAATACAAATGACAATATGACAAGACAGTCCTGAAAAGAGCAAGGAGGGCAGTCCTGAAAAGAGCAAGGAGGGAGCCGAGTGATGGTAAAAACAACCAAGCATGAAAACTGGCAACCAGCCACAGTCGTACAGAAACATGATGCTCCCAGGTCATACATAATAAGGAATGTAAGTGGTAAAATGTTACGATGAAATGAAACACATCTAAAGAGTCAAAGAGCACAGCGCTGGCAGCACAGCACGGGATGTTCCAGCCAACCAGGTGACAAAATACCCTCTGCAAAACAGTCAGGAGTAGTATGGACCCTAGTAGCGAGGAAGCCGAGTAAATAACTGATGAGCTTGACGCTACTCCCCACCTGTGGTGTACAGAGTGGTTCATAGGGTCCTCAGTTAATGTTAGATCGCACAGACTATAAGGTGCCTTGAAGGTTGAGGGTATATAAAACGATGCTTCATTACATCTTGCTGTTAACAGGTTTACTTGCCCAGTAATTTATTCATACATTCCCGGAACTTTTCTGGGAGTTTATACATACTTTCCCAGCACCTTGTGACGAGAATTTACTCATAGGTTTCGACCCTGCAAGTTCTTTGCCTGAAGGGCTGATTTCAATGTTCTGGCTAACGTTTCCGACGCTGTGGGGGCATTAGGTAACAGGACACGTCCCTGAGTGACGACGTTGTTACTTAACTGTACTTGTTGCAGGGTAGTGGTTCTGGTAGTTGAGGTCTGGTGAGTTGGGTGGCCCGGGTACAGGCCCTCGGACTGGCTGTGGTTGGCTAGTTGCACTCAGCTGGCTTCCTCTCAACGTGGCGCTCCTCGTTGAAGCTGACCACTCGACCCCCATTCGTGGCGTAGGGTTGTACTGACATGTTACCTCCCTACCACGTCCCGGCGAGGTGACCCTTGACAGGCCCTAACCCCGGCTCTCAGTGCGGGGTTGCACTGGACTACTCCCACTCGCTCGACATGGTGCTCCTTGTTGAAGTTCACCACTTGACTCCACCTTCTCAGTGTGTAATTGTAACTAACTGACTGACTGACTGACTGACTCGCATCCTAGTGTGGTGCTACTACTCGTCCGATGTAACTGATTCTCCCGGCGCAGAGTATCGCAGCCTCCGACTGCCCCGACATGACTGACCCCTTAATGCTGTCTCTGATTGTCTCTGCCAGGACCCGAAAACCGTGGCCTCTCGGCATCCCAACGGACTTCTTCCCATGTAACTGTGCGATTCAACTAACTTCCTGACTGATGCGACTCGGCTGGGGGTCCGATCTCCCCGGCCTCAGTTTACTGCTACACTGACTTCCTCTCTCGGCNTAAGGAATGTAAGTGGTAAAATGTTACGATGAAATGAAACACATCTAAAGAGTGAAAGAGCACAGCGCTGGCAGCTCAGCACGGGATGTTCCAGCCAACCAGGTGACAAAATACCCTCTGCAAAACAGTCAGGAGTAGTATGGACCCTAGTANCCCTAAAACTTACCTTGTCAGCTCTCCTTCAGCGGCACGTGTCCAAGTTGCCTCGCAGTTTGCTAAAGGGGCATAACTTCCAAGCTTGTCAGCCATTTTCTTTGGCGTGTTTCACCTTCCGAGTGGGTCTGCGATATTTTCCTGTTGTACGCCTTCCCTATCTTAACTCCCATGACTGCTATTTGCTTAACTCGGCGTATCACTGGCATGTCTAAGTTCACGCGGTTTGCTAGGGGTGGTGGGGGGAGAGGTCCTGCGCTGCAGCGAAATGTGTAATGGCCTGTACGCGCTAACTCCATCTGGCTTCTCCGCGTGTTTGCCTGTCACTAAAACAATGACATTGGAAGTAACATCAGTTACTGGCTATTAATATACCACACTGTGGTAAAGTAATAATACAGTTCTGAAGGAACATGGTGAATGAGCAGACGAAGATTGAAACTTCTTCTTCATAATACATGTAAATAACTAAAGAAGATGTTAACGATGATGTAAGAAATGGTGATACAATGGCTTGACTGAGCCATCAAACACATTTTTTACATACCTTTTTGCATGAAATTCACAACAGCTTCATTATTTTGCCAATCTTCTAAATTTCCTGTAATATTATTAATAACATCAAGGTCCATCAGAGCAGTGGTGCTGCATATTTTATGGTATTCTGTGCCAATAACTTCTAATTTTCCAATTATATCCTTGGCGGGGTTGATATTTGTATCTGCAAGGACAGCAAAAATACATGGTACTGTATTGTACTATACTGCATTTCAACATTTGCACAACATGAATATTTGCAACTCATTATTAGGAACCGTAAAATAATTCACATAATTTTCCAGCAGCTCACTAGAANATAAAATAATTCACATAATTTTCCAGCAGCACACTAGAATTCATGTTTTTTAGCAAGTGCCATCTGTTCATTGATTTTGCAATAGTAAGAACACACTTTCTCTTCTGACTTTGTTAGACATGATGGGGAATCCTATTGTTAGTTACTTTTTGTTAGTTCAAAGCTGCCCAGGGTAAGACAAGAAAATTTTAGAAAAATCACAAAGTCAATACAAACACACTAGTGTTTGAAGTTTATTTTATTTTCAGATAATAACGTGAATTTTGCAGAGNCAATAGTAAGAACACACTTTCTCTTCTGACTTTGTTGGACATGATGGGGAATCCTATTGTTAGTTACTTCTTGTTCGTTCAAAGCTGCCCAGGGTAAGACAAGAAAATTTTAGAAAAATTACTAAGTCAATACAAACACACTAGTGTTTGAAGTTTATTTAATTTTCAGATAATAACGTGGATTTTGCAGAGTCCATGTTATACGATTTCAATGGGTGAGTGGCCAGTATAACTTTTCATGATTCATACATTCTGAAGAAAACTGAGTAATATATAACAACCTGAAAACAGTAGTTTACAAAAGACAGTACGCAGTTGAAATTGTGTGGAGAATAGAAGACTGACTGTCTTGTGAAGCATTCTGCTCATACAGCAGAGGGTTTCCAATGACAGGCGTTTCATATGAAGAAATCCATGAGAATGGTAGTGGCCCCTAGGGTAAAATGGGTGGGTCCAGGCAGGCACAATAAAACCAAATATACCCTACAGACATGTAAAAAAATAACCCTAATAAGAGATGACACTTTGGCAAGTGTTCACTGATTTATACATGTAGTTGAAAAAAATGGTTAACATTTAATACATTGGTCTCATAATTCCATTTTAGCTGATGGCTCTAAAATTTTTTAGAAAGGAAAAAAGGTGAAAGATAGCAATTTATAAGTGTACAGAGTCTAACAAAAATTACATTAATTTACTGAAATGCAAGATTTAATGTTATATCATAAAATTAATAATTTATAAAAGTGGAAGTATTTCTGTTCTTTTTGGTTTGTGTGAGTGAGATGACGTGTGTATTTTGGGTAGCAAATGGGATGGGAACAGGAGAGAATATTTTATTACATTTCCGCTGAGAGTCAAAAGCAATACAGTAAAAACTCGTTAATCCGGCCCTCGTTGATCCGGATCTCCGGATAATCCAAATGTTTTTAATTTAATGTTCACATATATGTAATATGATGTAATATGAAGTGGATTGACTCACCAGCTATAAATAGTTTTGACTTGACCTTGAATCCTTACCCATCACTTCCCCTCTTTCAATCTCCTCAGTTTTCCAACTTTTTTCAAACGGCACTTGTCATTTTGTTTATTGTGTGTGGTTCAACCGGATATTGTTTTTGTTTTTTATCAAAGTGTTTGGGAGTGTATTGTAGTGTATGTACAAGTTTAAAATGGCATCGAAGCGAAAGAAGGTCGTGGTTTCAATGGATAAAAAGTTAGACACTATTAATCAAATTGATAATGGAGAAGCATTGAAAAAAAAAAAAAGTAGCTGAATTGAGAGTTGGAACTTCAACAGTGTCCGACTGGAAGGAGTAAAGAAAATAATTTGAAGATTTTTGTTGTAAAATTATATGTAAAAACAGTTTGGAAGGCAGAGGAACGGCAAAAAAAAGCAAAAAATGAAGCATTAGACGACGCACTATTCATGTGGTACAGTTCTCAGCAAGAACGTGGTTTGCCTATATCTGGACCATCTTGACCCAAAAAGCTTTGAGCTTAAACAAAAAGTTACCGAATCCTGACCTAGAATTCACTGCTAGTCAAGGGTGGCTAGAGCGTTTTAAAAACCAACACAGTATTCGCCAACTTACTCCGACTGGAGAGAACTTGTCTAGTGATGTTGCTGCTGCAGAAAAATTTAAAAATGACTTCCGACAAATTGTTTTATCTGAAGAATTGACACCCGATCAAGTTTATAATGCTGACAAAACTGGGATTTTTTACCGGATGCTTCCGAGCAAAACGTTAGCTTCAAAACTTGAAGATTCGGCTAAGGGCTACAAGAAAAGCAAAGATTGGCTAACTGCTATGGCTTGTAGCAATGCCTCAGGGAAACATAAGTTTCCTCTTGTCATTGTAGGGAAATCCAAGAATCCCAGAGCACTAAAAAATGTGAACCACAATATGTTGCCAGTGGTTTACCGACCACAAAAAAGTGCGTGGATGGACAGTTTTTTGTTTAAGAATTGGTTTTTTGATAACTTTGTTCCTGAAGTTCAAAAATTCCTGAAAGAAAATAGTTTACCAGAAAAAGCTATTTTACTGATCGATAATGCTCCGTCTCATCCGGTAGAACAAGAACTCGTGAGTGGAGGAATTAAAGTGAAACTTCTTCCACCAAATGTAACCCCACTGCTGCTGCCTATGGATCAGGGAGTCCTTGAAAACATCAAAAAAGTTTACAGAAAAGAACTGCTTCGTAAAATAATTGAAGAGGAAGTGTGATTGATTTGTTGAAATCATTTAATATCGAAGACGTTGTAACGTTCCGGCTTATTTACCTCCGTATTTATAATAATGCAGCCGCACAGTTTTGGGCGCCATCTTGTAACGTTCCGGAAGTATTACACTGCCGATAGTTTACGTTGCCACGGCTTGCTCATAGGTAGAATACGAGACTCAGTACCAGGTGACGCCGATTAATTAAAAAGAAGAAGTTCCAGATTAGTTTGCTTTATACTTTATTTATCATTGAAGTTTCACAGTGCACAGACGACTTTCAAGTTTTCAGAGTACGAACTTTCACAATTAGTTATACCAGTGCAGAAAACAGCGCCACAGTAGTTTACAGTTTATTAATGTCTCAAACTTGCATCGCAAGACTAAGTTACGAAGGCAGGAGGGATGTTCGTTCCCTCCTGGCACCCTAACGACCCCCCACACCGGCGGAAATAAGTTGATAGAATTTAAGTGACGTTAAACTGAAAAAGAAATGTGAACCAAAGATCTTACGGTCGCGGGTGCTTGCCGGTGTGGGTGAAATTCTTCACGCCTGATGCGTCTTCTCACGCCCGATGCGTCTTCTTCGACGGTTGGTTACTTTGTTCCTCTAGGCGATAGGCACCACCAGTATATATTAGGCAGGCCTATCCCCCCCTTCTCCTAAGATAAGCGCATGGCCTCCGGCATATGCCAGTAGCGTCATCCAAACTACGCTGTGTCCTGCGCTCACAACATGTTATTGTACCCGCAACGGCCGCATAACCAAAACAACAACTTTCGAAAGTAGACGGTAAACGGACTCCTGTTACAACGTAAACAGCAGATGTCCATTCGATAACCTTCAAAAGCACACGTCTGCTCGACAAACAAACACGGAAAACGAACCACCGCGGCTTTAACTTGAAACCTGACAAAATATTACGAAGCTTTCCAAAGCTAAATACACACGAAAGAATTTTACATACGTGTCCCAAAAAATTAAGCGTACTGCGTCATTACAACGTTATTTACATGGTTGCTGACGCTTGGGATTGCATCACAAAAAGCTCTTTGAAAAAGTCATGTAAAAAACTGTGACCAGTTATTTGTGCTACAAACTAAATGGTAAGCGATGATTTGGTGCAAGTGGCTGCAGACAACCTTCTGCAAATGTTAGGAACAATAAGTGGGTGCTCAGACGTTGATATGGAAGACGTCAGTGAGTGGCTGAAAGACAACAATGATGGTGGCTACGGCATTATGACGGAAGAATAAATTGCAGCGGCATGCACATCTACAGCAGACAGTGAGGAAGAAGATGACGTGGACGAGAAGGGAGCGATTACACCGCAACAGCGGACGACACATGCAGATGCTGCGGACCAGCTGACAAACTTCATGGCGTACTTGGAGCGTCAGCCCGACACCACTCCAGCTGAACTATTAATGATAAAGCGTTTGCGTGACCGTGCTTCATTCAAACGCCACACGTGTTTGAAACAGAAGACAGTGGACCAGTTCTTTGTTAAGAAATTATTTGTAAAGTTATTTTTATATTTTGTTAATGTCTTTTAAACAATTCTATGTAATTTTGTTACAAAACATAGTTTTTTATCGTAATAGACGGTAAGTCTGCTTATTTAAGGATTTGTTTTGCTTATTACCCGGTTTATCCGGATTTTCGATTTTCCAGATTGCCTTTGGTCCCAGTTAGTCTGGATCAACGAGGTTTTAATGTACCTTGATTCTTATCATTCGCTTTCTGTGGTCCATGGATCTGCTATCTCAGTTAGCTATGAAGAACAAAATATACACAGCATTTTCCAATAGTACCAACAGCTTCAAAGTAGAAATAAATATCTTTACGCAAAAAAAAATTCAGTTCAATTCTGCAGGTATGATGGTACGGAGAGAGCAAATTATATAAAGAAAAACAAAATCAGATTACGTTTTGTTGTAGCAATTTATTTCAAAATTATACTTTCTTATTGGTTTTAATTAATTACGATGAAAATAAATAACATGTGCAGACAGAAAATGTTTGGAAGGTTACCTCAACTGTATGAATGCAAAATTAATCTAGTATTGTAAATTGGAGTAAGATTACTTCAAGATACCACTATCCTTAAAATACTTTTTAAAATAAACAAAAAGGAAAACAAAATTTAGAAATTTAAAATAGTGCTGCTTTACCAAGTTAAATTAAAAAAACTAACGTCTGAAAAATAAATTTACTAGCTGTCTCACGTAACTGCAATGAAAATCTAGTTTATGAGTTCTAATAAGAAAAAACAAATTTACTATTCTCAAAATTACTGAAAATTAAAAAGTTTTCTCTTCAAAGTTTGTTCAAATCTCCATTCAACACGTTCTCAAAAAGGTTCAAGTTTCTCCAGGGTTCACAAATAAAATTTCTGCGATTAGCCTCTCTTAGTAGAGCGGCAGACCACTGATTTGCATTTCTGCATATTAGTTAGGACTAATTATTATTAAAAACTTTATGGATGCCAAAGTCCATAATGCTGTTAAGTGTAATCAATTTCAGAAATAGATGGATGAGCCCCTCTGGCTCAGACAAAGGCTTCCTGAGGTGTCGTCACATTCGCAGCTAATGGTGCCTGGCGCTAAGCGACACCACGTTGTCTGTCAGCAGGAACAACTCCAAAAGTATCTCAAGTCCTAAGAATCTCTGCCCTCTTCTTAACTTGACCGGATTCTCCTAAAATAACTCAAACTTCTGGGACCAACTATTACAACCTATCTCACAGTGGCGCCTGGGATTTACACAATCCAAATCCCTGCGTAATTAAAATGTGGCCATAATGTTTAAAGATGTACCCCCCCCCCCCCCNACTATCTCTCACCTCAGCACTATAAAAAAACTATTTCCGGTGAAGCGAAAAATAAAATTATGACAAAACAACACACAATACAATAAAAGTGAAAAACAGATAATTACTTTTTAAAATTACAAAATTAATATTGGAATCAAAAAAATTTAATATAAAATTATTATTTAAGATTTTTAGGTTAAAATTATATAATACCATAAAGTCATTAAAGCAAATAAAATGGATGAGTGGTGTACAAAAAATAACAATTTAGTGACTTTAAAATAACTGAAAAATAAACTGTTGGGGCTAAAATTAATATTATGTTAAAATGTAAACACACCAATTAAATTAATATTCAAAACAAACATTATAGGTGATCAAAACAAATATACTAATCTTCTATAGCAAAGTGTTACAATATAAGTAATTGTATTTTTGTCTCATAATTCCATTTTAGCTTATGGCTGTAAAATTTTTCAGAAAGGAAGAAAGGTGAAAGGTAGCAATTTATAAATGTAAAGAGTCTAACAATGACATTAATTTACTGAAATGCAAGATTAATTGCTATGTTATAAAACATAGCTTTAGAATTTCATGGTGTGAAAATCTATATACTTATTTTTGTGTAAATACAATAAGCACAAATAAAGTACCCAATTAACTATGATTTATATAGACTATAAAAAAGGTATTAAAACAGTGTGACATAATGTATTCTCACAATTGTTTGTTTGCATGATGCCTTCAGCAGCTATCTCTTCAGTATCACCATTATCAAGTTGGATAAGTATTTCACCCAGCTGTTGTGGCTGGAGTCCATCTGGCAGTACACGGACNCAGTATCACCATTATCAAGTTGGATAAGTATTTCACCCAGCTGTTGTGGCTGGAGTCCATCTGGCAGTACACGGACCGACGAGGCAGGGGAGAGAGTACTCGGGTCTTCACCTGCTCCTACCGAAATGCCTTTGGGCTTCGGTGAAGTCACAGGCTTCAGCACCACCAGTTCTGACTCAGACCGTGTCTCACACTCAGTTTCACATGTTCTCTTTGTGACGCTTGGCTGTCAACAAGAAACAGTTATAAAATTAATACTNGTGTCTCACACTCAGTTTCACATGTTCTCTTTGTGACGCTTGGCTGTCAACAAGAAACAGTTATAAAATTAATACTCATGAAAGTACCGAGTATTACTTTCGATTCGTTACTTCCGTGTATGACAAAGGAGGGGTCAAAGAGGTCCAGATCCCTCTCAAAGGTAAAAATGCTCTTGAGTAGAATGTAAGGAACGGTAACAATTAAAAACAATAGTTGTGAGATATAAAATTTTGTGATAACAAGTTTGTATAGATCACAAATTGGTAGCTGCGGTAATCACCTTCATAGCATTTTCATACGCTACTTTTTACTTTTGTTATAAATCTCTGTTGTTATTACTGTAATCTGACATTTTAAAATACAATTATTGTTTTTACAATACATGCCCTCGCATAGTATTTTAATTTTTAAAATAATATCCCTTTGCAATTGAAACGGAGGTCTCAAATAGCATAATTAATAAGGTATTTGCCTTTCACCTGTCACTGAAACAGCTATGCATATGTGTGAAATACCATGTAAAATTTAAAAAAAATACTGACTGGCTAAGTCATATTGCACATGATGGCATGAGTATTAGTGNACCATGTAAAATTTAAAAAAAATACTGACTGGCTAAGTCATATTGCACATGATGGCATGAGTATTAGTGACTGTTACAAGAGTTCAACAAGAGAGTGCCACTATTTCATGATTGGTCACTTAAAATATCCTCGGATGGTTGTAGCCAAGTAATTGACAATGGAGCCAGCCAGCAAAGCAGAACTCATGAAATCACAAAATGTGGTTTAATGAGAGTATCAAATTCCTCTAAAAGTGGTAAACCATACTAATGTAATGGGATTTGTGCTGAACATGGAAGTGAATGAGAATATTCTGTCTCTTCAAAAACATATGGTCTAAAATATTTCAGGCAGCTGTTACTGGCAGCTGTTGCTGGCAGCTGTTGCTGCCTCTAGCACATACGTCACATGCTAAGAGTACCTATTAGATACTGTGTGACCAGATAAGGTGGAAGTCAAATAGTTGTCATATAGGTGAGAAAGAAGGATGGTGAGTTTAGAAGTTGGCTTTAATTTAGAATAAATAATTAGTTTAGGTAGGTTTGTTTATTTCAATACATCAGAAGGCATGGTGTAAATGTTTAACAATGATTACAGAAACTTTGAACACAGGGCCAGCCGCACTGGTGCAGATACTGCTCCTGTCGCAGGTGCCTCTAGTGCGTTGATGTTGATCCGACTCTTGACCTTGCTCCAATTGCTGGCCGCTCTGCTGTCAATACTGCTCTGATCTTAGATTCCGCTCCTGTCCCAGGCCACTCTTGTGCTGATACTGCTTGGACTCTTGATGTTGCTCCTGTCTCCCTTGAAGACAGGTAGCTCCATCCTCCCTCTTGTCTAGGTGCAGTATGGAGTGAGTTCCTCTGTTCGCCCAAGGACACCCCCTCTTGCAGGTGACTCTTGCGTAAGTGATCTAGATGACAAAATCTTATGACGTCCCCAACCGTAACCTTATAAGTCACCGGGCTCCCCACTTCTACAATACAACCTGATAGTTATCTTACCTGTTTCCCATGGATACACTTCACCAATACTGGATTCCTCACACTAAATCGTGCTTCTGGACCTTGACGCGTCCCGAAAGATATTTTTTCGTCAGAAGACACACTCTGTCGAAACTCGCAGGCTGGCTACCGCAATAAATATTAAGGGTTTGGCGAGCGTGCTAGAAGAATGATGCCAGGATTCTGCAGCTGCATCTCGCAGCTACAAGGGGACGCTAAGCTCACACCAGCAGCTGCGTCTCTCCCGAGCCGGCTACCGCAATAAATAATGAGAGCTTTTGGCGAGCGTGCGAGAATAATAGCGACGCGATATCCGGAGGCAGAAGAAACACTTGCACCGACCAAGGGGCCACCAAGTGTTCCAGCACGTGCAGGGCGGAGCAATAAACTTCGATGCCAGAATCGACGGACGACGCTGGGCCCACGTGCGGGTAGCCGGAGCGCCGAACACGTTTTTACGACCCAGAGGACGCGGCGGTCAGCCCGGCCACGTGCAGAGATGATGCGAGTTTAATATGGCGAATGAGCATACAAAAACACGAGGAAGAGGAAGGAACGGGGCAGTCGGCTGACGTCAAGCGAGGAGTGCGGGTTGGAGCCGGGAGGAACGAGTTCGGGAGAAGGCATCGAGACGCCAACACTGGTCGGCGAGGAACTGATGCAGCCCAGGCGTCGCAGCCCATCCACCGAGTGACGGAGCGGTCCCGAGGTCGCCGGCTGAGAGATGAACCATCGCCTCGAGACAGCTAAGTAGAGACATACAGGAAGTGTGACGAATCTTGCTCCCCACGACGCAAATCGCCGCGTCAAGCCCTACATCGCCTACGCAGCTGGGGGGGGGGAGAGTTGTCTCGTGTGTTCATGTAGAAGTTAACCTGTTAAGCGAAAATAACACTGACATATGTTAACTCGCAAAGAAGGTGAATTTATTTGGTAAATTGGACCTAGGTATAGCAGCGTCAACATATTCCTACGCCCTAACACTGAGGGCTGGCATCAATTGCTGGCGCCTTGCGCAGAGAGCGGAATCAATACCTACTTATACGCCATAGCGCTGGGGAGGTATCAACCTTCTCTAAGTTTGCTTGCCTTTTCATGATATTCTTGCAGGTTTGGATTCACTAACAGCAACCTCGTAAAGGGTTTCCTCCTTAAAATCGTTTCTGCTGGGGTTTTCCAAGTCACCGTGTGTGGTGTATTTTGGTATGCAAACAACCACTATCAATGGTATGTTGCTCCCCCACTCCCCGGTTATACCACATTCCACTGCCTGCTTCAAGAGTGCAGTCTTCACTGACTGAGTTCTCTCCGCTGCTCCATTAGATTGTGGGTGGAAAGGTGGAGTCACAGTAGCAGTGTGATCACGTTTGTCTCACAAAACTACTCAAATTCTTCTGACAGAAACTGTGGCCTATCATCAGCCACCAGCCTTTCGGGCAAACCATATGCCGCAAAGGCTGTTCGTAGCTTTTCAATTGTCTTCTCAGCCGTTGTGCTCTGCATTGGCTATACCTCGACCCACTTAGAACAGGCATCCACTGAGATCAACAGCCTTTTTCCTTCCTTTTCTGCAAAATCGACATGTTCCCACTCTCCCACTCGAGAAATCTCCGGCCATGATACCCTCACCCTTTGAGCCTTGTTACGTCTAGACAGCTGACAAGCAGCACACCACTTAACTCCTGTTCTCAATCTCATTGTCAATTCCAGGCCACCAAACATAACTTCTCCCCATCATTTTCATTCGAACTACCTCCAGATGACGTCATGCAACACTTTCAACACTGTTTCTCTTAATACTTGTGGAATTACTACCCTGTCTGCTCACATGACACAGTTTTCTTCCACTGCCAACTCGTCCTTCCTGCTTGCGTAAGATTTGATGCTGGGCTCATCAACGTGGTTTGGCCATCCATACCTAGCGCAGTTTTTCACTGTTTTCAATACTTCATCCTGTTCCATTTCCATAGCAATCTCACCTGCCGTAATTGGAATGTTCTGAAGATGCTGAACCTCGAAGACTGGTTGCTTTATGGTCTGCTTGAGATAGTGGTAACCTCAACAGTGCATCAGCGTACCAATTTTCTGCCCTTTTCTGTACTCAATGGAATAGTCAAATGTCAAAAGGAGCAAAACCCACCACTGCAATTGAGCCGTTGCTACAGATGGACCCCGCCTTCTTGGGTCCAAATATGGTGGTCAAGGGATGATGATCTGTATAGTGTGTAAAATGGTTGCCATATAGGTATTTGTGGAACTTCTGCACAACAAAGACGATGCTCAAGGCCACCCTCTGTAATTGACAATATCCCTGCTCTGTTTTGTAATAAAGTTTTTAATGCAAAGGAAATGGGTTGCTCTGAGCCAACTGGCATATTGTGCGACAACACCACTCCCACTCCATACTGCGAGGCATCACTTGCTACTATGAGTGGTTTCCGTGGGTCAAAAGCCACTAGCACTGGAACCTGGGAAAGCCATTCTTTACTTTCATCAAATATGTGCTGACACTGTGTGTCCCATTTCCATGAAGCTCCTTGTGCCAACAAATTATATAGATGTTTCAACTTGCCTAACATACCTGGAACAAATCGGGAATAGAAATTTATCAATCACAAATAAGCCTGTAATTGTGTTACTGTATTTGGTGCTGGAGCCTCCTTTATTGCCTCTTGTAGATATTTGGCAGCCTAATCCCTTACCACTGATGACATGCCCCAAAAATTTGATCTCCCTTTCTAGGAAATGGCACTTCTCTTTTCTGGTTGTCACCGTATGTTCGTGCAACCTCTGCAGTAATGTTGTGCTCCAGCAATTTATAAATAAATGACAATCGAAAACCAATATGGCATCCTCCAGCAATATATAAACAAATGACAAATGAAAAATCCACCAAGGCCAATTTCCTTGCACATTCCTCTACTAACACCCAGTAATTAGGATTTCATCCAAGTATGCCACTACTCCCGAAATCCCATGTAAAAAAATCTGTTCAATCACTGCTTGAAATATGCCCGGAGTACTCAACAACCCAAAAGGCATTCTCCGATATCAGTACAGACCCCTATGAGTATTTACTGGAACCCTCTTGCGACTCTTTCCCCACCACCAGCTGCTGGTAAGCATTTGACAAGTCCAGCACAAAGTCCACACAAAACCCCTTACCATTCCCCAAAGATGCAAAAATATCATCTATACACGGAAGTGACTGGCATGATAGTTATATCCTACGGCTTAAAGGCTTAAAATCAGCACACAACCTTACCTGGCCATTCACCTTAGGTACCACTACCAGGGGGCTTGCCCAATTACTATAGGTAACCTTTTCCAGGATTTGTTGCTGTTCCAAGTACTGCAGCTACTGTTTTTCTTTGAGTGCATAAGGTACCACCCTTGCCTTGAGAAAAACCAGTGAAACCCCTTCCTTGGACATAAAGTTGGCCACAAAGGTTTGATTTCCCCAAAGGCCCTATTAAATATCTCTGCATAGTTACGCAATAGCCTTTTTAGCACTCTCTCCTTTATCCCCTCCCCTTCTGGATCTGCCCCATTAAGCCCCTGGTACACTGACGCCACACTTATACTGTTCCAATCCAGGCGGATGTGTCCAAGTAATGAAGGAAGTTGCTGTTGTCCAGAGTCCACCATCAATATTGGCAGTTGCTTCTTCTGTTCCTTATAGGCCTAAACCACCTTTACATTCACTCCCCCCTTCACTGGCAAGTAGTCCCCAAAATACATTTGCAGCTTATCTGATTACTGTCGGTCTGGCCAATTTGCTTGATATGTTTTATTTGAGACCAAAGTAACGGCTGATCCCGTATCCACTTGCATTATCAGTGGTCTGCCATCTACCATCACTGATACATGGTAACCCACAGTAGCCACCAACTGCTGCTGCTGCTGCTGCTGCTGCTGCTGCACGATAAACAAGTAGAGAATGAAATTTCGGTCGTTTCACTCATCCTGTACCCCAATCCCGGCTCCTCAGTTTTCTGTTCCCTGACTCCACATACCGCAGTCGACTTCTGCATCCAACATTTCCTGGCCAAATGCCCCACTTTAGAACCATTATGACACTTATCTTGTGAGTAAGGGTATGTCGCTGCCATGTGCTCCTTACTGCCAGTCTCTTTAGCACCCATACTTTGTACACTTCCTTCGATACCAACTAAGGAGCTTGGAGCAGTTTCTGTTTGCTCTAACCTCACTGCCAACGCATATGCTTGCTCCAATGTATACTCAGCTTCAATGAGTTTTTGCTGAATGTGTTGACTGCGTAGACCACTAACCAAACATTCTCGCAATGCCTCTGGGAAAAATGTGCCAAAATTGCATGTTTGTGCCAAATGCTTCATGGTGACTGAAAACTCGGCAATGGACTCGTTTTCTTTTTACACTTGTCCATGAAATTTAAATTTTTCCGCAATCGCTAGTGCCTTTGGAATATAATGCATTTTTAGGACTACTTCTAGCTCTGTGAACAACTTATCCCATGGCTCATCTGGAGACACCAAATCACACAACACTCCAAACGTATGTTTTCCTATAACAGACAACACCGAGACATGCTTTGTCTCCTGTTCCAAATTTGCATAAAAATAATGTCGCAACCACTTCAAATACGACACAATATTATCAGAACGTTCTTCAAACTCATTTATCCTTCCAAATGATGCCATTTCCACCCCAAACACTCACACTTTATTATAAAAACCTAATTGCCATTGTTATGTACCATACCTGGACGCCATCATGTCAACACTCACGGCCGCCAACCTTGGCACCACAAATACTCAATACTACAAAAATGAATGCTTTACAGCACCCACAATAATTATTTATAAGCAAGATGGTAATGTTCAGGGATTCTTAGAGCATTCATCTAAAACTGAATTGGGTAGGTGGTACAATATTACCCTAGCTGGTACAAAGTTACCCTAAATGACTGTAATACTCTTCAGTGCCATAAGATGAGGAGGCTCTACAATCTGTTTGGTCTTCACCTTAGGTAGCCAAAGGCAGCAGCAGGTAGCTGGCAGATAAAGATACATTTCTTACACACTGCTTTCATTTTAGTTGGCACACAGTTAAAGTGACAGGGACATATGACGCATGGTATTTTTCCCACAAGGGTAAAAGTTAATAAAGATAGCTGTCTGGCCTCTGCCCTTACACTATGGAACAACAAACTCATTACTAGTTATGACGTTAATAGGTTTCTGCAACAAAGGACTGCACCCCACTCCATTACCAGCATTAATATAGCTCTATGAATATGACAGAGTTCCCCAACATCTGTTTTCACAGTAGAAATATTTTTTTATTGAACAAGTGTTTTTCTAAGACCTCTTTAGAGACTTGTGCTCTGCACATAAAAAAACTACACAGGAATTCTCTGAACAGTAAATATTAAATAATTAAACCTCATTTACCCATAAAAAATTATCTGGACAAAGGGCAACTATAATTGAAACAGTTGTAGGTATATACCTTCAGTAGCCATTAAATTAGAATCTTGAGTAACTGTAATAGCAGACCTACTTTCTACTGTAGTAATTCGAGTTTTCAGTCCGGTCATTTGAACTTCTCTATGAATTACATGTATTTTCAAAATTTTGTTGCAGCCTCTTGGTTGCGGACTCTAGCTATTGTTTTACTGTAACTAAAACATACTTCATCGCAGTTACTTGAGTTTCAGTTTGTCCAAAGTGTGTGTGTAATGAGTTCATCTACATGCACTTGTAGCCTTTCAAAGTTTTCACCAGGCTGTTCTACTAGTACGGCCTGTGTTGTGATCCTGGTCTAGATTATTAACTTGAATTTTCAATTCTGATAAGGTACTTTGTGTAGTAGCAAAATCTGCATGTAACGTTTGCATGTTAGAATTTAATTCAGTTTTCATTTCATTTAATTTGCCTTCTAAAATACGTGTAACAACTTCATTTTCCAATTTTCGGTTTCAAGCTGTTTATTCATAAAGTCAAATTTCTGATTCTGTTTCCACAAAATGCTCATTTTGTTCTCGTAATTCATTTTGCAAATTACGTGTTTGTGTTTCCAACTATTTATTTGTTCACTTAATTCAGCTTTCAAATTAAGTGTAGTGGTTTCAATCTTGTGGTCCAGTTGTTCAAGCTGTTGCCGAAAGGATAATAAGCATTGCATTAAAGACTCTTAACATATCAGGATTACTGGTTTCAGTATGTGTAATAGCTATGGTATTTCGGATTTCACTGGTGATCATATTTTCCATGACATTTTCAGAAACTTCATTATTGACAAGAATTTCAAAGGAAGTGTTTTCAATTACATCAGTGCTCGTTTCATCAAGGTACGAGGGGGTACCACGCACACTAACGGTAACAGAATTATCGTCCACCATGTTGTCATGCACTTTTGTCTCGCTAACCTAACCTCATTATCAATCAAATAAAGTTTGAACTTTTTAGGCCCTACACTGAGCACCACTCTACGTAGAGTTACAGTTAGTTGGTGAGTTTTATTAGTAATTTAATGTAATGGTGGTAAGGGAAATAAGTAAGTGTATGATTTAACGGGGTAAGTATGTGAACGAGAAGCCTTGCACATAAGAAATCAAACAATTCCTCTGTGTCGTTAACAAGTAACCCAAAAGACGCTGACAGAGGATACTAATAGACCATTTAACTTAGCGTGAAACAATATTATACCCTTTCATCAGACAATAAATTAACAAAGACATTAACCCTTCAAGAGGTAAGTGAAATGGAATTACTTGAATTTTCTTTTGTAGAAGTATGCTGTGACAGTATATACATAGAAACAACAAAAATTTTGCCCTTTGCAATAAGATTCGTCTAATTCTACACAATAGAACTTAGATATATATATATCAGGGTAATTATTAAGTTTAGAGGCTTTTCTGTAAAAANTATATATATATATATATATCAGGGTAATTATTAAGTTTAGAGGCTTTTCTGTAAAAAAAGAAACCTCCAAAAAGTGGTATATTTCCACTCTACTAATCACGTAGAATACGAATATACTAGGGGCGTAGCTTTACAATAAGTACAACATATTAAAAAAAATTCAACAAAATTGTGAAATGACTGTTTAGCCAGTTTGTTTACGTTTCTGTACGAAACGTCCTAGACCAACAAAAGTTGCATTAATGTGTTCTGCACAGCTTATCTTGTTCATATTCAAGAGTTCATANTGAAATGACTGTTTAGCCAGTTTGTTTACGTTTCTGGACGAAACGTCCTAGACCAACAAAAGTTGCATTAATGTGTTCTGCACAGCTTATCTTGTTCATATTCAAGAGTTCATAAGTAGAACATATTTTTTAAAATTGTGAAATTTGTTTGTTTATGTCTATTTACATCTACCGTCATCAATAATTGCTGCACATTGCAAATTCCACGCTACCTAGCGGCCACAGATGTCATCACGGGCATTTTAACAGAAAATTTTTAACTTTGCCAGTCGCCATTGCGCCTTTGCCGGTATGTTTCTTGTTGTCCTAATCCGGCGGATTTAAAACGGAGAAAGCAAGAAAGAGTGCTTTTGTGCGTTATATTAGCCTATTGAAGAGTGCTTCTGTGTATATATTCAGCTGTAAAAGAGTGTTTCAGTGCATTATATGCGCGTATGTGGCTCTTTGTGGAAAATGGTGTTTCATTGAGTGAGGTGAGGTTGAATTGGCCATTTTAAGAGGTATTGTACCACCCGCCTACATTGGTGAGTAAATTGATATTATTTTGGTGTGTTTTATGGCTCCTTCAAATCCCTAAATTCATAGTTTAGTGTAAAACCCTACAATTCTAGATTAGTTTAAAAATGTACAATGGTATAATTCTAAATTAACATAGTATTGAAGAATTCTAATCTAACTTAGGATTGTAGAATTGCAAACTAACACGTAGCTTAATGTGCAAATTTAGTTATATTACATAATTCAAACTTGGTTTTTCCGGACGTTTTTACCCCACAATTTTACATTCTTTCTAAACTAACCTATGATTATTGGTAGGAAACGCAGAACACGACTATAGTAGCGTCATTTAAGTATGACTAATTGTATAATGCGTGCCTACCTAACAGAGCCTAACCCCACAAAGGGTGAATTACTATTTTACACTAACCTAGGATTCTAGGGTTTTACACTAACCTAGGGTATTTGGAGTTTTAAACTAACCTAGGATTGTAACAATTTTAACTAACCTAACATCGCAGTTATTTAAACTAACGTAGGATTGTAGGGTTCCCATTTACTATATGATTGTAGGGTGTTGATCGGAGATTTGATTAATATTGTATTATCTTATAATACTTTACAACCTTACAATCCTAGGTTAGTTTAAAACAATACAATCCTAGGTTAGTTTTAAACCCTACAATCTTAGGTTAGATTAACACCTTAAAATACTAGGTTAGTTAAAAACCCATCTATCCTAGGTTAGTTTAAAAATGTAAACTAGTGATTCACTCATCGTGGGTTAGGTTCTGTTAGGTTAGGTGGGCACATATTAAGAAATTAGTCGTACGTTAATGCCCCTAGTATATTCGTGTCCTGCATAGTTAGTCGAGTAGAAATATACCACTTTTTGGGGGGTTTTTTTTTTTTTACAGAAAAGCCCCTAAACTTAATAATTACATATACCAGTCAACAATTATTTTCTCCTCGCGTTCTGAAAGGGCAGTTTGTCCTCCTTGTTTCTTGACACCCATTTCCTACTTTTAAATTACAACAATAAAGAACAGTATATGGTGTGTTGTAGTCTTTACATGCGTCTCGTAAACTCTTACCTTTTTTTACAGCATAAATTCCACAAGTTATGTTCAATTTGTTACTTTTCTTACATATATTGCCACCTGGAAATGGTTTATAAGTTAGGGGCATGATGATACTATTCACTCGACAAAATATGAAAAGCGCAATAATCAAAATAGAACAAATTAGTAAGCCATGTCGTTCACACAAACCCAGTATCCTTCATATCACTAATTCACAATAATTTAGGAGACACACTAAAAATATTCACACAATTCTGATGGTAAAACACATGTTTGTGTGAACAAAGTCTTTTAGGGTATGTTTTTCCCCCTAAAAAACCACTGTTTTAAAAAAAATTACCTAACAACAGACACGCCAACATGAAAACATTGAATTCCCTTATGTAAATCATTTTCGTGATCACCTAGTTCACATATATAGAAAATACATATAATCTCAAAATTTATCCTTAATATAACTCTTTTTCAATACAACGATTCTATTCACCCCATTTTACGGTAACTACTTTCCAGTGGGCCTATTTCTCAAAACTATAGGTTACAATGAATGGATTTGTATCTCGTAAGTACTAAAAATTTCCGTTTCACAAACCTACAAGCATTTACTAGTAACTACAAGTCAATTTTTGCAAGTTACAAGTGAAATTTTGAATAGTTACAAGTATTTCGGTGTCACGAATATACAAGTCTGCCCTAAACATTTGTAAAAAATATAATTTTCTCACAAGAATGGACAAATGGGTAGAAATTTCTACAGGTTATTAATAATTGCTTGTTTAGCGTCTAATTAAATATAAATCGAATTTCACATACTTTATTTTTTTGAATTATAAACAGAAATGTTCAGTAGCGGTTCAGAAGAATATTAAACAAGTGTATAATGAACTTAGGTATCAGAGACGTCGAAGAAAATTTAGGTTAAGAGTGGGTATGTAGTTCGTTTTGTGTGTATATATAAGTTTAAATAACAGCTAATAATACCTTGATACAATTATATTATTTTTCAAATTTCCAGAATATGTTATTGGTAAATCCATCTCACTAACTACAGAAAAAATTATGATGCAAAAGACAAAGAAAAACTTTCACATAAACATGTCTCTTACTCATATCAGCCAAAACGAATAAGGTTATTTTAATTTTTGGTGTATGTAAAATAAAAATTTCTAATGTTGTAGTAAAATTGTATTTTTTCAATTCCTACAACAATTTGTTTTAATTTTACTAAAATGTATTTCTTTGTAGGTTACATCTATTTCCCGATATATAAGGCCAAAAGCCACCGCACTCTCTTGAATATTCTCCCATCTCTTTAATTCAATAGGCTTCATTATCTTGTCTGGAAAAGTACCAAACAATATATTAGCTTCTCTAACCTTGTTCATTGCAGTAATTTTGTTTTCAATTGATTTTGGCATGTTGTTTACATATAAAATACACAAGCACACTTATAGAAAAGGACTAGTAATTACTAGTGTACCGAAACTTTTCAGGAAACACAAATTACAATATCTTGTAGATACTAGTTTTGTTCGTGAATGAAATTTACAAATACTTTTAGATAGTTGGACTTGTAACTTGTAAATTGTGAACATGTAGTTTTGTGAAACGGGACACAGAAGTCTATAATAATATAATAATACTAAACTAAAAAGTTATTTCTACTTAAAATTGTATTTGATTGTTTTTAAATTACGTAAAACTGCCATGACATTAACAATTTTTCCTGTCAACGTTAGGTATTACTGCTCCTTTTGCTAGAAATCTGCATATAGCAAAAAAAAAAAAGTTAGGGTTTGCAGTAACTATTGTTGGTCTATTAAAAATATATTCTTGGTTTCTTGGCACCTTTTGAATCTAACCTTTGAATTATCACCCCATGTATGACATTTTGGTTATTTACTAAATATGCTAGGAATCATAAGTGTTTTATACTTTTGTTAACATAAAAGTATTCAATTGAGATTTAACTTATATTTTATCTATAAATTAAAGTAGTGCATTTATAATCACTATGAATAAAAACAGTGAGACCTGTTTCAGAAAGGCATTCACACAGTCATTTATTTACCCACAGTTGGCAATGTTTTGCTGAGATCTGTCATTGCATACATATTGCCAAGCACTAAACAATGTTCTGCCAACATTGGCTACCAGTGTTTTAAATAAATATTTTGTTCATGGGTAAATAGTTTTTACACAAATTATTATAACACTGAGTGCGCACGAATGCAGTTTGCAGTCCCTTTGGTGTAATCTTCCATACTTAAACTTCCTACAAATGCTTCTACATCACATGTAGCACAAGAATGGGTATGTAGTGATTTTAAAGAATAATAATTTTTTGTGTTAAAAATATTCTATATTGAACATGGTAGTGTGGGGATATAGAACATGTCAAGTTGAATGCAGTATACGGACATAATTATTAAACTATATACAAATTGTATATATACACACACACAATGACAAAATCAGCTAAATATGAACCTGTGCGATTCTTAATATTATAACTTTTAAATAGTCATAAAGTGCTGTGCTATTGACATATGTTTAAAAAAATACATTATCTAGGACTACAACTGAACCACACTCAAAACATGGGATTATAATAAATACAGTACATACACACATAATTAACATAGAAAACGATTGTTTAGTGTATATATGTCTAATTTTACTACTCTGAAACTGAATTTAAAATAATACAAGTTACAAGAACATATGTTACAACTAATGACAAATACACAACCAAAGACGGCCACTTTAATTTTAAAGAATCTCTGTGGTAAAAAACTTGAACCCCTAAGTAAATGAAATGAATCATATAAGTGTTTAATAAGAAAAAAACCCTATGATGGCATAATGTCTACAATGCAATGTTGTCCCCACGTAACCAAAATATCTAGTCGCCAACTGTTATGGCCACAACATTGTCTAAACACGTGAGGGGAATAACACAGTTTAAAGAGAATTTCCAAATGTAAATTCTTTGCATGTTGTTAAAATTAATATATTTTCCCATCTAAAACGTTTACTTCTATTAGTAAATTTATGTTAGTTGTTCAATGTTGGCCCAATAAAGATATACAGTACATATGAAAGGCCGTTGGTATGTTTTTCGACAAGTAAAGAAGACATAAAAATGACGCCGTTATTAAATAAGACATGTCTTGGGTGTTAAAAACATTGCTTTTAAACAATCATACAAAAATAGAGTGTTATTTCATTAGATATATGGCCATTTCCTTTCTTGTCATAACATTGGTTATACAATGTTGCCCCAACATAAATTTACATACGAAATGACAACAGGATATTTTCCGACAAGTAACCAACACATCACCAACGAACTCAATTTTATGTAAGACATTGTTTGTGCGCTAAAGATGTTGTTTTTAAACAATCATACAAAATTATAGTGTTAGTTCATTCGAAAAATGGCAATTACTTTTGTTGGCATAATGTTGATTACACAATAATGTCTCAACATATATTTAAATACCAAATGCCAACAGTGTGTTTTCCGAATAACCAACACATCACTAACGATGTAAATTTTAAAATAAAATATGAGTAGTGTGTTAAAAACATGGATTTTAAACAAAAATAAAAAATTTGTGTTTTATTTCGTCAGGAATGAGGTAATTGCCATTGTTGGCATAATATTAGTTACACAATGTTAGCCCAACTTAACAATTAGTAGCAATTACCAACTGTTTATTAAAACACATTTCCAGAGAGTGGCAATTATGGGACTTGATTGATGCGGAAAATTTACATTTCAAATACCTCGAAAAACACATATATTCACTTCATTTACATATCTACTCTCTACACAAGATGCATGCTAAATACACAACAAGCTCTCATTAAAATTATCCCAACATGGCACACAGCTATTACCCAAGATACATACCCAGCACAAAACATACCCTTACTTATACATTTGTAATGTATAACATAAAAACATTGGTCCAACACTTCCCATCGTTGTGCATTACAATGTCTGTCTCATAGTCATAGGTGTCATTATTCACACATGTTCAAGATCTAAGTTACACACAAAGTCCTGAATTTTTCTTCCTGTGAGCATTTTGGTTAGGACGTCTGCCAAGTTTGTATTTAATTACACATAATTGAATGTTACTTCCCCGTTTTCAACAAATTCATGGAGAAAATTGTACCTAACATCTATGTGCTTGCTACGTTCTGACGTCATCTTGTTCTTTGCCAAACGAATGAAACTTGGTTATTCATATAAATAACACAAGGACCCTGCATGAATTGATTTTGTACTACTTCCTTCAAGAAATTTCGAAGCCACAAGGACTCCTTCACTGCCTCTGACATGGCTATATATTCGGCTTCAACTGTCTAGCATGCCACTGTTCTCAGTTTCTTGCTCTGCCATATAATGGGACCACCAGCTAGCAATACATCGAACCTGCTGATTGACTTGAGATCCTTTATGTCATTTGCCCAATCAGCATCTGCAGACACCGCCACTGGATTCCCTTTCTTCTTGTACACCAGTTTTATATTTAGGGTCCCATTAAAGTACCTGAGTATGTGCTTCAGATTTTCCCAATCCATTTTCGTTGGTTCACTGCACATTTGGCTTTGATTGCAGACTGCGAACGACAAGTCCGGACGCATTCCATCGGCAACTTACAATTGGCTCCCAATTGCTCTTCTGTACATGGTTTCACAAAATGGCACTTTCTGATTCTGTGTCTGGCTCTTCGTCTCCAAAAGGCATCGAACTTCCCTTGGCACCTTCCATCCGGAAATCTGCGATAACCTTTTCAGCATTATTAATCTGGTTAATCATTATATTATCTAAGTTTGACCTATCAATGCCCAGGAACATTAGGTTGGACACTTCACCTAGATCCCTAATTCCTAGTGACATTATCAGTTTTTCTTTCATCTGTTTCAGCTTTGGTTATGTCCCTGCTGCTATTACCTAATCCACATAAATCCCTATTATCATGTCCTCATCACAGTAGACACATGGATAAGTAATAAATTGTGAGTATCCAGATCCTTTCATCAGTTTATTCGCATACATATTCCAGGCTCTTCCTGCTTGATGCAAGCCATACATGATTTTTCTTAGGACACATTCAAATTCTGAAGCATTCTTCTTTTCTTCAATAGATAGTTCCACATATACTTTATCATGCAGGGGGCTGTTGAGGTATGCTGCTGTAACATAATTATGTTCAGCATCGCAGTTACTGTCCACTGCCAATGCCAATAATAGAATAACAGTTTTATTTTTGATCAGTGGGCTGTATGTTTCAAAGTATTCTAACCATGGGACTTGACTATAGCCCTGAGCTACCAGTCTTTCCTTATAATGTTCTACTTTCCCCAAGTGATTGCACTTAATACTGAAGACCCACTTTGGCCCAATTAAATTTATATTATGGGCCTTCTCACAATCTCCCAAGTATGGTTATCTCTGGTGGTTTTCAATTCTTCCTCCATTGCGAGTTTCCACCCGCCAGCATCATTACATGACAATGATTCCCTTGCTTTTTTAGGCTCAAACCTTTCTACTGTATTAAACTTCACTAGGTTACAACAACCACAGGGTTTCACTGGCGTTTGCTTTCTTGTTGATATCCTTATTCTTTGTTCATGATCTTCATCTCCTGGGTTTGCCACTTCTGGTTTGAGAGTAACCGGGTTTTCTTCATTTTCAACTATGTTAGAGATGCTTCCCTGATCAATAGCTTCAGCTGTACCTTCATCTATCTGGGCATTGTTGTGGATTATCCTTAGAACATTCACTTCTGTTTCCAGTTTTTCCACAACTCCATTGTCTGGCTCACTCTCATTGAAGGGAAATGCATTCTCACTAAAACACAACATCCCTACTGACAGTTACCCTTTTTTGCTAATGTTCCATAAACGATAGCCCATCATATTTTCTAGGTATCATAGAAGGACTCATTTTTCGGCTCTGATATATAATTTTATTTTCATTGTGGTCACTGCCCAAACCTGACACCCAAACACCTTCGTTCTGCTGAAGTCTTCTAAGGTAAATGCCTTGCCAGTCCATAATTCCAGCGGAATTTTGTTCTGAATCGCTTGAGATGGACAATGATTTCAAATAACACAAGCTGTCGATAACGCTTCTGCCCAAACAGGGCGTGGTAGACCTGATTCCACAAACATACACAGTTTACTGTCCATTAAAGTTAATGTCAATCGTTCTGCCTTCAACACTTCTCGAGATGTTTCTGAAATGCTCTATTCTTATACTCGCTACCATTATCCTCCTGTATCATCTTGATTCTTCCCTCACGAAACAGTTCCACTTTGACTTGATATTTCAAGAATTCGTCGAACACATGACTTTTCTGTTTTATTATTGCTACCATTGCATGATTAGAGTAATCGGGGTCCACCAACATCTGAGTGAATTAACTCTGAAGGTTTTGTGGTTCTTCAGTTTTTCTTTACTGGAAACTTTTTAGGTTTTGTCTTCCCCTAGATATACACTTCGCAAACCTTGAAATCTGCGCTTGAGTCCTTAATCCCTATTACTGGGATCTTTGCGATGGAACCTTCATGACAATGACCCAGTTTTTATGCCACATGGTTACATCTAACCTGGATGCTTTCTCATTCCCTTCAATTGCATCCTTGTCCTTAGAACAAGCAGTTCTTGCAGCATTCAATGTTCTCACATGATAAAGATTTTAATCTATAATGGCCTTGAATAGGGTTTCCCCCTTTAACCTGTCAATTATTAAAGCACAGCCTTTGTCAAAACAAATTTATTTCCCTAGTCCCTCAATGTAGTTAACTGATATTAGGTTATCCGATTGGTTAGGTACATAAAGCACAGTATTTAATCTGATACTCCAGCAGCCATATTCTTCGGACATTTGTAATAATACTGTACCTCGCCCTCTGATTTGCAAGGGTTCACCAACCACACTACCCACTAACACCTGTTTCTTCTGTTATGTTTTCAATGAGTTCTGGGTGCGGTGTCATGTGATGAGATGCTTCAGCATCCAGTAACCGTTCACTGCTTTTCAAGGTTGGTTGATTAACACACAGCACCCTGACCTCTCTCATTGATGCCCCTGACTTGTTTATCTCTCTTGCCTCATCTTCATCTGCTGACCTTTCTCCTCTTCGCTTATTTACGTCCCTGCTCTGTGCCCAATTCTTCGCAATATGCATCTTCTCGCAACAAGCTTAACAGATCCAAATCCTTTGTGTCCTTAGCCGATTATTTTTTCTAAGCATTGAGGTTTGTTTCGTTGTAGTAGATAAGACGATAGACATTTCTCCATCTCAGCATCACGATTCATCCTATTCTCTTCAATTAACAGCCTTGCTTTTACAATCATTGTACCTGAGGCTTCTTAATCTCTTTCTAAACTCCTTACGAATCCCTCATACTGCTCCATAGGTAACCTTATCAAGAATATGAGTGCTAAAACTTGGCATGTGAACACAATTCCAGACTTACGAATCTTATGGTTCAGATCTTTGATTTTCGACATATACTCCTGAATACTCATGACAGTAGTTTTCCTGGCATTCATACATTATCTTACAAACATGATTTTATGTAAAATATCATTTCTTGAGGGGATTTCTTCGTGCACCAGACATGCTCCCTTTGCTTTTGTGCATTCACCTATATCATCGAGTAAGTCATCACTCACAATCAGTAGTATGAAGGATGATGCATTTACATTGCTTCCCAGCACACTTTTTGTTGTAATGTTGCCCTTGTGCTAACATGCCAATGAAAATAATTATAACAGTTTAATTGAGGTATTCTAAGTTCATCACTAATGCCAGAAGCCATTTTTAAGTGTACTTGACTCTGCAACACTTATCAATTCCTTGCTGTAAATGCATACAATTGTAACTCATGCCCACTAATGCCCTGAGCCCATAACCTTCTGAAACATGTTTCCAGAGTGTAGCATATATTCACTCAATACTACATATCAACTCTCTACACAAGGTGCATGCTAAATAAACAACAAGCTCTCATTATAACTTGCCCAACATGGCACAATTATTACCCAAGATACATACACAACACAAAACATAACATTACTTATACACTTGTAATGTACAGCATAAAACATTGGTCCGACTTTCTTGTGTTCCCAACATTGACATGACATATAACCAACTGATTGTATTTTAAACACCTTCAGGTGTTGAGGTACCTTCATATTATATAAAATAAAAATAAATAATATAAAATACAAGACAGTGACACCACTTTCATTCGAAGGGGTTGTTATGTAGTTTTACATATAAAAAAAATTGGTTGCCTAATGTTGGCTCAACAGAAAAATATATATTACCAACAGTATGTTTAACCACATGTTTCCAACCAAAACCAACAATTTAATTTACAATTGCAATAGGTTACGACATTTTCTGATTTAGTTACATCACTGTCTGAAGGGTGCAAAGTAATCTTGTAACATTTTCGTGGTAGGAAACTCTGTTGGCATTTTCTGTTGAGACAATGTTGTATTAATGTGTGTGCTCCAATCCAACTTATAGCCAACTGTTGAATATTAGCCTTTGCTATATTTATTGTTAATACTGGCTATACAGAGAGTCGCTGTTATTGTCCAAGGCCATGCTGTTGTTTAGTCTAGTCTATGATGGCACTCTCATAGCATGTCGGTCTGTTCTAGTGATGACTTTTTATATCCAAATACCTCTGTTATACTCCACTCCAGTTTATCATTTATCTTCCGATTTTGTCTAACGGTTATGGGCCCAGGCACCTAACTGCGAGTGAATTTAGTATTTACAGTGAACAGCGTGCGTGTTATTTTTTAGTGACTGCAATCCTGACCTGTCTCGTTAACGGCCTCGTGTCTCTTCCGTCCGTCCGTTTTAATTATCGTCCGCGACAAATATGGAAGCTCACTCCCGAATAAATATAGACAAGTTGGAAGGCCAAGCCAACTGGAGAGATTGGAAATTCCAAATTATTATATTGCTCAGAAGTAGTGGTCTTATGGATGCGCTAGAAGGGAACCTGCAATATTCCGAAGAACCAAACACGGAGTCAACAGCAAAGGAGTGTTTGGATTATACGACCAAGAAGCAAATTCTAGACAGAATATAATTTGGAGCTCAGCATGTCATCGTCAATAATATGAATTCGGCAGTGAGACAACTCGTCAATATGTGTAGTACTAGCAAGGAGATGTGGACC